>VZRF01015809.1:1522615-1573523 GCA_013396875.1 Vireo altiloquus
CTTCTCTTTTCCAGGCTGAACAAACCAAATTCTTTCAGCTGTTTCTCTTAAAAGAGGTGCTCCATCACTCTAATCAACTTGGTGACCCTCCTCTGGACTTGCTCCAAGAGGATTGACCTCTTGAACTTGCTGGGAACTGGATGATCTTTAAGGCCCCTTTCCAGCCCAGGCCATTCTATGGTTCTATGATTTCTTGCTCAATATTTTCAAAAGACACATACAACAAATTTCTTACCTGTAGATCTCTCTGATCTTTCTTATTCTCCAGACTTGGGTTTTTCATGATGAACTCATTAAGAACACTGAAAAAATATAGAAGTAAATATGGATTTTTTTTCTCATAATATATTATTTGGTAGTTTCCAGAGTTAGGACAAATCTGAAGACATTTATTTGCACAATATTTATCCACTAAACCCTNTTTAATAGGGAAGATAAACTCAAAATATTGAAGAAAATGATCCTTGAAGCATTATAGGGAAAATCATGTTCAAAATTATATTTCTAACAGTCCACAAAGTGTTTCCATGCTGAAAATTCAGCCCATTCTAGTGGGCTTCAAATACCTAAGAAATAGCCACTGTTGTCATTTTCTAGGAAAAATCAGAAACTTACATATGTTGTTTATAGAGCCTGAGTCACTGAAATAATCATTAAGGAAAGGCCATGGGTTATACCATACTATAATATAAAATTTAATATATGTAACCATTCCTCAGAGAAGAAACTGATTTGATCAGACCCACAGAACTCAGGCAATAACTCTACCAGTCAAAAGTAAGAGATAGAGATTTAAAAACACTAACACTTCAGTATGATTTCACACATCTACATTTGAGCTGATTTGGAAATTCCAAATATCAGGAGCACTTACCCAAGTATGAGAAACTGTCCTGGGGCTGGAAGACCAACCTGTATGGAATCTTTTAAGAGAAGCAGCAGTGCTGCCCAGCTGTCTACTAAGCTGGTCACTGGAATCCTAAGGGAGAGAGACCAGCAATGTCAATGATGAGAACATCATCTCCCTCGGGTCCCCCCATTTCTTTCTACCTCATAACTCTCTGGTCAGATATTGGGAATCAACACCTTTATGGATTCTTTAAATACTAGGCTGCTACATCAAGACATTAAGAAACATAAGAAGGCAGAACAAGAGCATCCTCAGAAGACATGCTTTCCATTACAAGGCTGGAGTAGCATCAATGAGTTACAGCACAATTAACATCAGCTTTCCTTGTGCAGGGGGCAGATTATCTGCATGATTTTTAGGTGGGGGAAGAAAGGTGATGCAGTACTAGGAACTCACAAAATAAACTACCTTTTTTAAATGAACCTACAGTTCAAACTCATTCTTTCTTCATTATTTATATTACAGGCTTTTCCTCATCCTATTACAAAAAGATGTAAAATATTAAAATTGTTCATCTGCTTCCTGATGACAGAAATAAAATTTAGCTTCTTTTCTTACCTTTGAGTATAAGCATAGAAAAACTGCAACATGCAGACTTCCAGTGAAAGATGTTTCTAGAAAAAGATATGAAACCTGTGTCATCAGAAAGAAGTAGCTTTTTGTTCCCTCACCAGGGTAAAAGTGACAATGCTATAATGTCATTGCAATGTCTAAACATATAGCTTAATTTAATAGAATATTAAAAATGTCCTTTCAGACATCCCTCTGTAAAGTTATGCTTCTCTTCATTCACCTCTTAGATATTGTGAAAATTTTCACATTGTGCTGCTCAGCTTTGTCAATGAAGTACCCATATCATCAGTAGTCTAAGTTTCATTAAGAAGACATCATACAAATCAACAGCATGTCCACAGTTTCCATACCTTGTCCTTTGCAATGGCTGGAGGCTGCTTCAGAACCTCTTTCACTGTTTGTATGACAGTCTCTGTTCTCATAACGCTGATAGAGCGAACCAGCTCAACCAGCAGAAGTTGTTCTTCACCTGCTGTAGGAATAACCTAAAAGAATCAGATGTATGTCACAGATTATTACCACAGACAGTGGCTATGCCAAAACTAAAGCAGTTGTTCTCATGGGATTGAAATGATAGCAACTAACAGTTAATCTAGAGACTTGGCATCGCCTACTCTTCCCCTGAAGAATTCAGGAAGATTATTGCATTCTCAAGCGGTACCTCCCTGACAGTACAGTTACTAATTAGAAATACAAATATTGGCCATACTTCGTTGTATTTTTTTCACTGGAATGTCTGAATTTTCCTCTTCCTAACACTAAATCACTTGAAGGTATTACCACTAGTTGAAGTCACCACTGTAATATAAACATACCTTTGTCCTGGAAGTATTTTTGTTTTGCCTCCTTTCATTCCATACAAATGCAATAGCAGCCATAAAGTGAACACCATGATTCATTGAAATTGGACCCAAAAGTTCCAGAATCTGTTGCCTCAAATTCTGAAATATGACAGCAGAACACATATTCCTTTAGATAAGCACCTCAGCATTATGTTCAAAACATTTTCTTGGCAGAAAGCAAAGAGATGACATGTGGCATTGAACTGATACATTTTAGTTTAAAAGCACATTCAATATCCACTTATAAAAGCCTTGTTTGCGGGGTGAGTGAGTAGATGAGGACAAAGGTATTAAAACTCAATTTAGATTTAAGGGAAGGGAATTGAAATTACTTTGAAAAAGGTATTAATGAACAATTTAAATGATCTTATCCCTGATGTTCTGACCTTAGTTGACCCAAGATTAATAGTGGTAATGGATGCAGAAGCAGCAGCAGTAGTTTTCTCTGAAGAATCTGCAAGGTGCAGGATGCTCCACAGTAAAGTCACAGAAGACATGATCATATGCAAGATAGAGAGGATCCCATTGCGAGCTTCAACCAAATGCTTCTGATCTACATTAACCAAAAGCTAGTGGGAGAGAAGAGAAGCACTAAATAGCTACATAAACAGCGTATTTAAAATAGAGTAAATTTAGACTTACCTAATATAGGAACTTTCAATATTAACTCTTTTTCAAAAGTTTTTCAGTAATTTTTACAATATATAAAGGTTTTGAGACTATTAAAATAATAGAGAATCTTTTGATTGAGTTATGCAATATCAAATGTACTCTTAACATGTGAGGTCTCATGTTTACACCAATCAATTTTGTATCCTCTGCCTGTACCTTTGCAAAACAATTATTTCAGAATTTTAATTTTAATACTCTAGGCAAAATTATTTACTTACATAAACAACCCCTCCTTTTCAGTCACTTAAATGAATGGAAAGCAAAGGGGTAGAAGAACAGGAAAAAATGCACAAAAACAAGACTACTGAGAAAACAGGGCAGAAGCTTCTTATGGAATCTGGACCAAATTCTTAACAGACAGTATGCTTAGAATATCAGATCTAAAAATACTGTTTGACTAAAAAGAGAAGTTGTGAATATATAGAAGAGCAGAAAGATAATGTTTAGACATCTTGCAAGATGAACACAACAAAGGCAGCTCTAAAAAGTGGCATTTTAGAGGTCTGAAAGTTAAGGAATTCATACTTAAGTTATTTCAGGGTAACAAAAAACAAACAAAATAAGCAAACAAATATAAGAGTCTTCTCTTAAAGCTATCATCCATGGAAACTTGTTTTTCTGTTTGAAATATGCATATTGTCAATAACCCCCCAATACTTATAGCTAAGACAATATATTCGGTATTTTTCTCACAGTCCTTGATTTGACATGTACTGCATAGGAACGTCTCAGACACCCAGATAAGTTTACCTGATGATACTGTGTAGAGGGATCCAGGAGGCAGTAATGAATTATTGTTGTGATCCCTTCTAATAAAGTGAGAACCATATCTGGGGGAGTGACTGATGCCATCCAGAGAGGCCTAAAAGAGGAGATTAATTTTAAAATAGATTAATCTGATAGTAAAGTAATTCAACACAATCAATTGTACTTAAAAAGATGATACATCTCCATGTACACATACCTATTATCAGATAATCCTGTTTCATATTTATACTGCTGTATTAAATTATCCAAATTCCTGCAGAGCTGAAGAGTCACTGAAACAACCACCCTTTGAAGAACTTTTCCCATGTAAGGCAACGTAGAAGTGATAAGGCCAATCCACTGGGGATGCATTTTACAGGCACAGTGCTGGTGCAAAGCTCGGATCACTGCGCAGAGAAACATGCCTTGGCAGGTTATTGGCTGGGAATGTAAATACTGCAGAGAAGTCATTGGCTGCTGGGGACCGATGTGCTCCAAGTCTGTTATGACAAAGTCAAACCCCGTTTCATTCTCCTCAGGCACAGTCATTACTCTGTGTTCCAGAACAATCAGCCGCTGAAGTACTTTCAAAAGTTGTGACTGCAGAGTACTACCATTGTCAAATTCATCCTCAGAAAAATTTATAAGGCTGTCTTCAGAGAAGCCTTCTTCTACAGCCACTATGTTTTTTCCAGCTATCTTTTCACTGTGCCATTTCTGGGCACTGAAGATAGAAGACAGCAGACAATGCAGGATCACTTTCTGAACCTTGCACTTGGACAACATGTCTGAAATAAAACTAGGAAAGCCCTTGGCAGAGCTTTCTATCACTTTTGCCAACTCAGCAAAGAGAAGTGTCAGAATTTCTATACTCATCATTTGCATATTGCGGTTTCCTATGAGGTCTTGTGAGGTTACTTTAACATGAGTTGGATAATGGCTTCGCATGTAGTATAAACACAAGGAAATAAGAATTTCTATGTACATGGAGCTCCGAAAGTTATGGTTAGAATCAACTGGGATGTGACTATAGAAATCCTTGCCCATAACAGATATTCGATGCCTGGCTAGAAGATTTTGGAGCAATGAAAGCTGCGGAGTGTATGCATTGTTGACACTGGTAGTGGAGATGGCACTTACAAAAGCTGAAGGATTTGTTTTCAGAATTGCTTTAATTGCGGAAAAAGCATACAATGTCCTTGAAGAGTCATACAACTGGAGATAAAGCAGCACATGTTGATACAGTGGATGGATATTGAAGTTAGGAGATTTTCGCATTCCTGGGGATCCCACATCACTTTCTATTTCTGAAATTTCTCCTTCTCCACAACTGTACCAATTTTCTAAATCAAGACCATCACTAAAGAAGACATTTGTTTGTTTAAGCTTTTCTGTTTGTGCTTTCTTCTTCTCTTCATCTTTCTTTTTGGCTATTTTTACCTTAGGTTTTGCACCTGGTTGCTTACCAGCCTCTTTAACAATAGTTTCTTTTTCTGACATTTTTTCTGGTAGCTTTCCTTTAAAGCTGAACTGAATACTACTGTGGCTACGTTTTCTAGATTTTGACTCAGTGGAAGAAAGAGTGAGATCAGAGAAGGATTGCTGGCTTTCTGCAATACAAGGTGAGGAGTTATTTCTTGAAATTTCATCTCCTAAGCTCTCAAGTCCAGTCTCAGTTGAGGCTGATAGTAACTGTGAGCTGTCATTACTAAGTAAACTACTCTGGCTACTTTGAATATTTTGATCATCACTTTTTGTAACCTCTATGGAGTTATCCAAAGAGCTGAATTTACATGAAATATCCTCAGGGTGTAGACTGTCTTTAACTGGTTCAACCTCTTCTCCAAGACCACTTACAACTTTACATATAAGATCTGTAACCACTTGTTGCACAATTTCATCAGGTGAGTCTTCTTTCAGAGTCTGAGAGCTGTCTTGAGCACTCAGGCTCTCTGTTTCCACTTCATAGCTGATGTTGTCTCCAGTAGATGACTGAGAACAGCCAGAGTCAGAACTCTGCAGTATTTCAGCTTGGTGATCAGGAAGGTCAAAATCAGACACAACCATTGGTATGGTCTCACTGCTGGTACTTAACAAGGAAAGCCTGTCACTCAGAGGATTGACAGTAAGGCTGAAGTTCTCCATTTCATCCACACCAAGTTGTTTCTCATTGCCTTCTTTAGGTATAATAAGTTGTCCTTGGCTTACAGGCATGTGGGAGAATGCTTGAAGAAGAACACAAAAAAAGCACACATGTAAGATTTAGTTCTTCAGAATAAGAATTCAGAATCAAAATTTAGAATTTAAACTATTATTGAGACTTCAAATTAGAAAGGCATGGTAAATAGTGTCTTTCCAGTTCACAGCAGAAAAAATACGTTAATAAGCAAATGACGCATTCACAAAAAAAAGCAAAATTATTTTAGCAATACACCTTAGCAAAACAACATAATTCTCTATGAAACATTACAGTCTTATCTGCTTTTGTTTTCACAAAAAAGAAAAGAATTAGTAAATTCTAAACTAAAATTACACAATACACGCAATCACCTTCAAAACCTATTGGTATAGCCAGTCCCACGTCAGTTTTTATAATTCATAAAAACGTTTAATTTCTTGGTTAAGCTTCAAGCCATACTCATATGTTCTATCAAGATTCAGTAAGATGTAAGAAAATGCTCTGCATTAAGATACTTGCATATCATTTTAATTTAAAAAACAATAAAACTTCAAACAGTATTTGGGACACACAAACTTGAATTAGGAAAAAAACACACAAATGCAAATACAAGCCATAGCTATTCCAACAATTTTTTTAGTTACCCTCAAAAATTTCTACTACATTTTTAACATTGCATGTAAACAGCAAGCAAAGAAATTAGAGAACTTCCTACAGTCTTCTTGTGTACATACCATCAGCACAGCTAAACTTCTGCATGAACTGCTTTTCACTTTCTTCTTCAGGGTGATTGGGAGATTTAGTCCAGTAACATTCAGCCTGTACTCGCTGAACAGAAACTCGCTGAGTTTTTGGATGGAGAAGAAGTAGAAGCAAAGGTTCAAGAACCCTTGCAATATCATGTCTTTGAAGCACTTGATTTAACCAGGCTTGTCCCACTGACCAGGTAGAACCATCCAAGCTATTGAGGCTGTCCAGCATGATAAACAAAGATCTAGAATGGAAACAAGATCGAATCTAGTGGATATTTTACACTACTCACAGAGTAATCCTATTTTAGTCTGATATATGACCAGTTTTAATGTCAGTACATACTCTACTGTATTCTCCATATAAAGCAGTATTTTCTTTGGAATCAAAACTTTGAACCCAATCTTCATATTTGAGTCTTATCTAATAAAGGAGTGGGCAGGAAGAGCTAGTAAAACAATCAGTTATAAAAGTTGCTCTAATAGCAGCAATTGTATAGCCAGATCAAGTATTTGTACAGCTATTAGCATAACAAGCCTTTGTTGCCTTTTAATTGGTATGCCATTAAAAAATATACAACTTTAAAAGCCAATTCGCAAGGATTTAGTGAAAACACTCAAAGATCTTGTCTTCAAGAACAGAGAGGAGAAATGTACTTGACAACTCAGCAGTTTCTACTATCATTATTTTTTTCTTTTAACAGTTTTAGTCTTGAGAATCCTTTTCAGTCTTATGGAAAAACAATACATACATATTGGAGTCCAAATTTTACCTCTTGTTTTACATCCTCCAGTAGTACATGTTCATAGGCTTTTAGCTGTACGCACAGAATTTATCATCACTTATGCAGTAAGTGACAATAAAAGACAAAGAAATAACAACCTTTTTACTCTTCTCCCTACAGCTAAGTATGCAATAAAAATCTAAATAAACACTTTTCCACAACATTTGTGCTAGCTGAGAAGGACAAGACTAGTTCCGAGTCTGGATCTTCAGTCTTTTCTAAGCAGACAGTCCAATACCACAACACGAAACAGAAATCCTCTGCTGTTTGCCATAAATAACCTCTTACATAAAATAAAGATTAAATGAAAGAAGTCATATTTTAGCACTTGCTTGCAATTCTGTTCTTAAGTTTCTTTGTTAAGTTTTACTGTTACTTTCTATGTCATATAATTCAATTCTGGGTTGACTTCTCTCTCCTGCTTGATTTTATCAAAACACAGCAAGAACTCAGATATTAAGCTCAGTATATATCACAGTGATGGTCAACGAATATTGTGATCATTCCTTTCCCACTCTTTATAGTTCCCAGAAAAATTTACAGCTTACACAATCATCACTGTGAAAACAATTTTGTCAAACACAATTCATGTCTTGTCTTTCTCCCCTGCTCTCACAGCTACACTGTAGTTCTTCCATTTTTTAAATGCCCTATGTTGCCAGTATAATACCATCAAAGATTTTGAAGTAAAATTATTTCAACTGAACCACACTTGCAATCACCAACCTGTCAAAGGTGCGGCCAAAGGTAGAAGATTTGTTAATATGAAGATCTCGTGTGAGATGCCATAGCACTGCAAACTTGGCATGAGCTTCCATTCTTACTCTCTGTGGACCAAATCATAAGTTAGATCTAGCAGAATGTAACAACTTCTGATAAGAACAGGAAAGAGTACAGAGCATCTTATAAGATATAAAGAAATTAACTTTTGACTATGCATTCAAGTACTACTTTCTAATCTTAGAAACAGTTATAGCCAACAATAGGTGTCTGTGAGCAATTTAGTGCCATGAAAGGATCCTCCCCTATCTTGATCTTGGCTAAGTTTCAAAGTTTAGCCTGTGTCTTTCTAGCCAACTTATTTTCATTCCATTATTATCACGCTAGAAAGAATAATTTTCTAGGTAGACATGTAGATAGACTTCTTCACTAACATGCCAAATTTAGCTCTGGAACAAATTGGACAAACAGGACATGCTTACTGCCCAAAGGACTTCTAACTACTAGTAATAATATGGTAGAATATGTCATAGAATCATAAAATACCCTGAGTTGGAAGGCACCCACAAGGATCACTGAAGTCCAACTCAGGATGTTTAATGGCAAAAATAAGGTAAAGTAACAATTGTTCTGTCTCTCTGTTTACCAAAGGTGATCAAGGCAAAGAGTTATTTCAGCAAGGCTGCAAACAATAGCAAATGCCATGATTTCATTTGAATACATGTATAAAAAGAGCTTCGCCCAAAAGACAAGAAAGCTAGTAAGCACTTGTAAGAGTGAACAAAGCACAGCAATCAGGATAATTACAGCAAATAAATCATCAAAATTACTTTCAAGTACAATAAGGGCTTAAACTAAATTGCTAGATGATAAGCAGAGACAAGTGGACAAATATTTTCACTTGCTTGTTCTTAAATTATGTGGTTATAGGAAATGAACAGTAGGCATATTTACCTTTAACCAAAGTGAGACAAAACTAAAACCTGTTAAAACCACTGAAACTGGCAAACTTTCAGATTTAATTTACATCATACAATTTATGAAGATTTGCAACAGCTAATAAAACCAATATCTAATAACCAATAATGAAAACTTTAAGTAAAAGCTATGAAAAATTACACAAAAGACAAACAGTTCTCATTAAAACTAAAAATAAAAAAAAAAAACAACCCTTCACATCAAAACTGAAAACCAAGGGAAACAGCAGCATTCTAGAAAGTAAAGCAAACATCACTTGTATTTAGAAAAAAAAAATGCATCTCACAGGAAAATAATCAACACAGTGTCACAGTGTCACAACACTGCTGCACACGGCTCACATTCACTCTTGCTGACCTGGTAACCGGTAGAATGGCAAAAAGGTAAGTGCTCCTGAAGTTGCACAACCATGAGTAGCTAGAGTGTGTGAGCAAGTAACTACCATTCATACTGTTGGGGCTGTGAAAACAGTTCATATATCTGATATTTAAAGCACTGCAAAGGCTTCAACTCGAATGTCAAATTGACAGTCTCTATGCGAAACAAATTTCTATGTGAGGAAAAAAAAAATAACTGAAGTACCTGTCATGACAAGAACTCCTACTAACAACAGCAAAACCTAACACAGCACATGCTTTAAGTATTGGGAAGTATCCCATGACTTTTGATAAGAGATAAAGTTTCCTGCATAAGTCTGTTGCTGAATGCTGAAAAACCTCTTTCATGTAGCATGAAACTAGAGTCTCATCACAGATCGAAAATAATATTTGAAACAATGTAAGGCAGTGTTTTTTCAATATTGACGTTATTCATGCTCTCCTCTGAGGGACCAACTCCTTTTTCTAAATATGTATTTCTGTAGTTACATATTATACTCATCTTTAAGTAAATACATGAACAACTTGCCTTGTCTCTGTGAGTCAGCTGCTGACTAATAACATCTTCACAAATGCTAGAAGACGGGACGAGGTTGTGCAGCTGGTAGAAGAGCTCCACACTCTTCTGATGATGCTGAGGAGTTCCATCACCCAGCTGGTCCCAAAGAGTTAAAGCTATATGCTTTGTACATGAAAAGAAAAGTTGCAAGAGACACAAGTGAATGACTATCATGCCTTGTTTTGCTCTATGCATCAAGGGGAGACATCACATCTGAAGACACCCTATGACCAAGGGGCAATCTGTAGAATGGTTCCTTTTGTATGAACAGAAGGAACTGTTTGAAACACTGCAATAACTTACTACATAAAAAATGTTAAGGAGTCAGAAGAGAAATAAATTTTCATTTAAATATAATTAACTACATAATATACCCTGCTGCTGATTATCTTTTGCAGAAATTCTTACATAGATTACACAAATGCAAATCTTGTTTACCAGAGTCCTACATTATGCACATCTCAGTTTCATATCTTATCTGATTAGTGCTGCTATTCAATCAGGTTTTGTTTATATTTTAAAAATATTCATTTAAACAAGGATTTTCACACAAGTGGTCAATAAGATAATCACAGCAGGAAAACTTACTGAGTTTTTAATTTCGATTCTAACACAGGTTACAACTGTTATCAAAATATTCAGTAAGAAAATTTGGTTTACAATACCAAGGACGGTAAAGGGGCCAAGACTGTTCTTCACCAGATAGGAAAAGTCTAAAGAAAACAGCAATGAGATACTGCATCTAACCTTGAAGAAATCTGTCTTTTCAGCCATATATCTTAGATTGCCTTGAGTAAGAGGAGGTCTGATGACGACAGCCACTCTTCCCTGGTTAGGACTAAGAGGCTGAGTAGTTTCCACACTATTCAGATTTTCTCCAGTGACAAGAGCAACAGATTGAGTCAATCCAACCAAGTCCATCACGAGGGAAATAGTAACACCCTGAACACTGAAATCGCTTGCCTGCTTGCAGGCATTCATTAAAGTCTGTAGCCACAGCGGAGGTTGTACTTGTTCACAGTCTGAAATAAAAATCACAGATTATACATTCATTTAACAATCTAAATATTATGGATTTTTCCTCTTGTATTCCATAATTATATGCGCAATTGTCCTTTTATATTTCAATCTGCCCATTGTATGTGTTTAAGAAAATGTATGCAAGTGGAAGATACTTACTGATGTATCTTTAAAATAATCCAGTTAAGAATACAATACTGTATCACTTCAAACACTTAGTAACCAACAATGAATATAAAAATTTGAACAAGCAAGAGAAAGACTTTACAGAAATGTATTCAGATGATTTCCTGCTTTAGGCAAAACTGAACTTTTAGTAGTCTGCACTTCCTTTCACCCACTTTCCTTCTTCACAAAATTCTTCACCAGCAATCAGATCTTAACACTCCAGATAGCAGTCTAGAATAATATATTTTATAGAGCCTAGGATAATATCATATATTATATATTGTAACATACATTCAGAGTTATTTTAAATTGACAAAAATAGATGCGTGTGGGAACACTTTAAAAAGAGAAGTTTCTGTGAAAATTGATGGTTTGGGTGCAGAACTATACCCTATTAGACCATACTCTGTTTTCACTGTAGGTTGTTGTTTCCCCCTTCTTATTGTCCCCTCACTTTATCAAGCCATACTCTGGCTCCAAAGTTCACAGTCAACTGTCCAAGTGAAGATTGCACCCTTTTATTTTAGAGATACCAAAGCAACTTCTCTTAAAACTTCAAAAGGACTCCATTGATCACCTTCCTAAAAAGGCAAATGCATCTAGAATCAGACACAAGTGAAGAAGTGTTATTTAATAGGTGCAAATACAGCACCCTTTCAGAATCAAGAGAAGAATAATGCAATTTCTAATTTATATCCACAGCTCCACTGGAGCCTAAATATACCTAACAACTCCATAGAGTGTTCCAGAGTTTACAGATCTAACCATTGTTTTTAGCTTCACTCAGTCCCCCTTTTAATTTATTCAGTTAAAGATAGCTGAGAAATTAGGCATACAGCAGAATTAAAGCACAATTATGTTTTATAAACATCAGATTAACTTGACTCCTTCAAATAAACAGACCGATGACTCTCACCAGTGATTAAGAACTATTGGGTCATATCATTAATGCAACCCTTCAAAAACACGTTCCAAGTTTAGGAACACTTCAATAAACAAAGTCTCTTCTACAGTATAAAAACCTCATGTCAACAGATAGGGTAGTGTGAGAATTATGGAAACTACCTTCTTCCATTCTCTATTCCATATTCTCTGTTATGGGAAGTAGGACTCCTGGACAGCTACACAGCCCTATTTCCAGCACTCTTCCCATCTGCCCTGCCATTCTATACAATGGATATATATATACTCATTTGGAACAAAAGACTTCCTGTTGTTTTTACCCTCCTACAATTTATGCTTATTCCTCAAAGTTACACTGTTTAATAGACTGGGAATGAGATCTCACAAATGGAAAAGTTCAGATGATGAACAAGAAACACAAATCCAAGACATTTAACAAAGGACTGAAAGGTGAAGAGGATTCCTAGAAGCACTGCCCTCATACGAGGCACATACTACTCAGGCTGTACAGGCCCTCTGCTCTGCAGTGCACAAGGCAGTGATAATCAAGTGCTATGTGCACTGAAAAGTATAAGTAAACAGCTGACATTTTAGTCTTTGGACACAACACTCATTTGTAGGCTGTTTGGGAGACATAAATATTTCACATTTTCAGCGTCATGCTATAAAAGCACAAATATTCTGTGATAGATGTTTTACAAAGGACAACAGATATTTGGCATTGTCATACTCCTAATTAATAAACAGCTATAACCAAATTGCCTTCGACTGACAAATATTTAATATGTCTGGATGTTATGAAGTCAAATATATGCTCTGCTCCAGGCTATAATGACGACATACACAACATATCCTAAAGACAACAGGAACAGAAGCAGTCATGTTAAATTAGCATGCTTGCTTCCAAAACCAAAAAACTACTCATCTCCATGCACCACCCACCACTTAGCCTTGATTTGAAAATCATAAATAAGAACAAAAAGCTCCAACTATGAAATTTCCTAGGAAAAAATAAAACCAGAGATGACTGTGACAGTAGCCAAAATTAGTGTTACTATTTCTTGCACGCTCCAAGCATATCCAAAATGAAAACATTTTAAGGAGCAACTCTCAGACTGCAGATAAGAAGTGGATCCAAAATTGGAACTCTAAACTGAAGACTTTACAATCTGTAAAAAGGATTGTTCTTCTTAAAATGTCACATTTTACAGTAATCCATAACTGTCAATGTTTTAATCATGTCTGTATCCAAATAGCTTCATCTATTTGTGAACACATCTGTACCTCACCAAAACTCACCATTTTTATTTTGTTTCTTAACGTAACTATAGCTAGAAGAATTTTTTGCAAGAACCGTTCCTTTAATAGGAGCAAAGTACAATAAATTAAATTACTTAGCTGACAGGATTTTTATTGGACAGCAGCTCACAATTCTCATGTATTGTCAAAGTGATCAATGTGCACATCAATCCAAAATTGATAAAAGGAAGCTAAAAACATATTTGATGTGAGCTGTGGCTGTTGCAAAATATGACAAAGAAAACACTGTGGATTCATACAGTAAAGAGGAAGATTCAACAATCTAGATTCTACTCTCAGGCTTCAGTTTGCATCATTTATATTTTTCACCCCAACATTAATTAGTGCCCAATTCCATGCAGCAATATTCTTAAATATGTATGAGAAAATAATTTAGTTTCCAAACGCAAACCAACTGATACAGAAGAAAACTTACATTTCTGAGAGGAACAGCCAACAGCAACACACACAAAGCATGATACTATTACTTTATATTTTTTTGGCAGAAAAAGAGAAATTATTATTTTAGAAACGAAGAACAAATGAGAGTGCAGCTTACCAACTTCAGGCTTCCCAGGATGTAATTCTGAAGTGCGGTTTCCTTCAGCAATGTAAACAGGAAAGCTCGAACATTCAAGATAGAGCTGACAAGCAGCAATAAAGGCAGGAAGGTATTCTTTCGGTGTTGTCTTCTTGTGTGTTTTCTTCACCTTTGCATCATCTTGGGATTCTCTGTCCCATTTTGTGCTCTGTCCTTGCGCTCTAGTGGAGTCTACTGGAAGCTCTGTCCCTAAGGGCTGAGACAAGGAATTACTCTGAATGATATACAGGTTGATAAATCTGGTTAAGAACTGTTGGACATATTCCAAACAGCACTGCATTGCAGTCTTTTGGATCGTTTTCCCACTACGAGTTGCTGTCCCTTGTGTCATTATGGAAGGAGGCTGTACAATGGTCTCCTCAGAACCCACAGTTGATGCCGTCTCAGTCTCTGAGGATGTGCTGCCAACAATAGGAATGCCAGGAGCAGTGTGACCTTCATTCAGGGCTCTGTCAATGTCATCAGTTGTATCTGCCTGGTACTGCACGAACTCAGTGAATCCACTTTCTGATGATCGACTGCTTGGAGGATTTTCCCCATCATCAAACACTTCGCTAGGATTTTCAAGTGACACTGATGGCACCTGAGTAAAATAAAAGTTTAATTGCTGTTCAAAATAGGTTACTTAGGTCTTGGCAAAAAAAAATTTATTAGTGTTTCCATTTGAAAGCAACAATTTTATTCCAGAGACTTTAATGTATTCATACAAATACATTTTATGCAAAATGCTGTTTGGTGTTCCAGTAACCCTGCCAGACCAAGCTAACATTAAAAAAGAATTATTTATCAAGTAAAATATTTTAAATATTATTGGTTTTAACATTTTCTTCATATCATAATCACGTCTACTATGAAAGAATGCTGAAATACCTAGGTATAATTAATTTAAACAGTATCATAAACCATCAAATATAAAGTCATAATTACAAAAATATATAAACTTTTCATTTAAAAACTAATAATTATTTGCAACTAGAAAGAAGATAAATCATCTCCTTGAAATGAGGAAGAAGTTGCTGCAGCAACAACAGTTCTTCATGACTCATTACATGTCTTAATTCCTTATCAGTTCAGAATATCCACAAATACGACAAATGGCTTTTACTCAGAAAGCACCCACAGTGGCTTTCTGCACTGCTCTAGCCCTCTACAGCCTTAGTAACTTAGTAGCATAGTCTCTGTTTCCTGGTGAGAATGTGAGGTAGGGAAACAACTGCAACAGAAATGCATGAATCAGTGGCAGTAAATGCAGGCACCCACTGCCTTTCGATCCTGCATCTTACTAGCAACGGCAGATGCCAGAGACCTAACAGGCCCAGAAGTTGTTTTGACTCTAATCTCTAGCTGTCTTAAATATAGAACTTGAGCATAATGTAATAATATGAAAAATATTTTTCATGAATAAATAAGAACAGTGAAATTATTATATACAGTGAATAATATCTTGCTTTACCAGAGACGGAATAGGAATGGGGATTGGTTTGAGATATTACCACAGAAAACAGTGAAAGCTATGTACTAAAAATCTTGGAGAGAGATAAATGATGACCCCATTTTATAAAATACAATCTAAAAGTGATTAGAAGCACAACAGTTCATTTCACTATCTCTTAAGAGAAACCATGGCCACATGAGTCAGTTGTAATTGGAAGCAAAAGGCCATTGAAGATTCAAAGGGCAACATCATTCAATTAAAAGAGGGCTTATTAAAAAAAATTTTAAAAAGGCAATCAAAAAAAACCCCAAAACCCCAAAAGAACAAAGCCAAGCAGGTTCAATTAGCTAGAAAGAATAAAGATAGGATCCTGAATAAAGGGTGCTGGAGTCCTAATTGACAAGGTGAATGTGAGCCAGCAGGCCAGCCACATCTAGAACCGTATCAGCAAAAGTAGGAAGTAATTAGTCCCCTCTGCTCAGCAGTTTTAGGTCCACAACCAGAATATTGTATACAATTTTGCACTCATTAGTACAAAGGAAACACTGATGTACTGAGTATGTCCAACGGAAAATCACCACAGGTGCTCCTGACATAGCAGGAAAGCTCAGAGTTGGATTTACTCAGTTTAAAAGAATGCTACAAGTTGTGGAGGGGGTGAAGGTGTCTTTATTGCTGCCTGTGAGTCCACTAGGCAGTAGAAAAGATGGAGGTATGCTCATAAATCCACAGTGAAAGAACACAAGGCAACCAACACAAGCTGCAGCAATGGAAATTCTGATTAAATAACAGTGCAAACAAACAAGCTGTACAGAGAAGTCATGGTAACTTCATCCTTGGAGATAGTCAAAATTAAGACAAATATGATCCTGAGTGACATGACCTAGCTTTAAAGTAAAATCTAACTTTGAAATCAGCCCTGCTTTGAGCTGTTCCCTGCAACTGTCACTTCCAACCTAATTTATTATATGACGTTCCTCAAGTTTCTTCAGCTGGAAAAAAAGGATTTCAGGGCATGTCACTTAACATACCTCACAGAGCTGTGGTTGCATAGAGCAAAATGGACAAAGTTAAAAGAAACAGCTGCTGGCTGGTTTCTTTTATTTGTTTAATAAACAATTCTAAGAACTTAACAGTGACAGTAAAATACATGATGGGTTTTAAACCAATGCACATAAATTGGGTGAGAGAAGAATTTACATGTGCCTGATACTTAACCAAAATGGTGAATTCTTTTCAGTCCAATTATTTTACTTCATTATACTCTTGAAGTGCATTACAAACTTTAGTTGATTCGTTCTTTCTTAGGCTCTGATTCTGAAGTGATTTATACAAGTATAATATTAAATCTGGGTAAAAACCATTAAGAATCAAGAAATTTTACCACAATTATAAGTTATTTTGATTTCCCAAGTTTCACATACATTGTGATATTTAAGCCTAATCAAAGACTTGTAGGGTGTTCAACACAGACTTAGAAATCTCATTTCTCTTTTCCACACAAGAAGTATTTTTCCAAGATGCTGCAAAACCTAATCAGTTACCTTTTTATTTTCCCATTCTTTGATAGTGCTGCTGTGTCCAGTAGGAAGCTGCAGGATACCATCTGTACCAGCAGAGAGCAATGGAGGCTGAACCTTACTAAGGATCTTTGAGCAGAGTCTGAGAGAATCAGTAAGCTCAGACAAGTGCAAAGTATGAAGATGGCTTGTCAATGCAGAAATCATCCTGAGCAACAGCTGAGGCAAGTGCTCTGTCTGTATTTCAATGTAAGTCTCCTAGCAAAATAATAACAAAAAACTTGTTAATTGTAACACTAAATTCCACCCTGAAAGTTATAGAAAATAAAAGAGGTATCTATCATTTGCTTAACTGTTTAAATATACAGAACATAGAAAAAGGCAAATTAATATCTTAATATCCAAGAATAAGAAATACATGCTTTACTAAAAAAAAATTACAAAACTTTAAAGTTAATAACAAACAAATAGAAATATATTTAGCTCTTTTTCAAACTAGTACATATTGTTCATTACACAACAAATACATTAAAAACATCACAAGAAGGCTGAAGAATGCTACTATTACTTTATTAGTCTTAAGATAAATTTTAAGAATGAAAGATAAACGAGTTATTAGGAACTAAAGGAAGAACAGGCTGATTGCCATACCTGACACAGCACTCTCATACTTCTAGTAGGCTTTGAAATGAGAAAGCAAAGAATTGAGGAAAGACAGCTATAGAAAAAACAGTTCCAACAGTCTTTGCTACATTAAGCAATGACAACAGAAAAAGAAGATACATCTTATCATGACATTTAAAAGACCCTCAAAAGAAAGCTGAGCATTTAAACTAGTATATCAAACTACAAAAGACTATACTTGCAATGAACACACAGAAAAGAAAATGAGGACAGACTAAAATTTTCAGGCATAAACATCATAAACCCACTTCAGTTATGTCAACCAGTCTATCAAGAATCATACAATGAACTAAAAAATTCTTTTAATGGTGTCCACCAATTTATGTCAATATATTTTCAGGACAAGCAATTAATAAAGTATTTATAGTATTTCTGCAGACTATAAATATACAGGGTCCCAATATTAGTAATGAATAAAGCAATTCTTACCAAAGAAACAATATCCAACAAAAAATCCACTAACAAGCAGAAATTTGTCAGAGGTAATTCAGATTGCTCACTATCACCTCCAGGCCCAGTTTGAAGTCTGGCATGTAGAGTCCTCCTGCAAAATTCAAAGAGGGTTTCATAATACTTTCCCCTCCCCCTTACATTGAGCATATTTCTGTAACTTAATGCAAAGTTGCATATATTGGGGATAATCACTACAAACCAATAAGCAATCTCTCATTTTACAGTTAAGTAGCTTATTTGGCCCCATGCCATTCTTTCAGAAAAAGAGACAAAAAGCCTCTCAGTGTAAAATAAACAGTCTTGTCTTCATTTATAAAATAGGTGTATTCAAGCTACAGAAAATTGAGCATGGGAGACAAAAACTTAGATAATACAACAGCTCATGTAGGAAAAAAAAATCAAACAAAAACCAATTCTCCAGGTTTCATTTATTTAGAAGGCAATTTTGTATCCATATTGACAGTAACACCACTTATATGTAGTGAAACACTCACCTGCGTGTTAGGTGGCTGTAGATGACTTTCCTTAATTTAGCGATTCAGCCCAACACACAAAAATCAAGTCACAGACATCTAGATCAACCTCTCACACTGAGCAGGACTGCTAAAAACACTAGATAAATTCATCCACAGTTTTGTCTAGCAGAATTCTGGAAATCTCACAAGAATTCCTTCCTGTCTTCCACTGTTCCACCTCTTCCACTGATGAACAATGTTCTTAGCAAAGCTTTTCTCAAAGTCCAACCTGACCACTTGAGTGAGCACTTGTTGCTGTCCTTTGTTTTCCATCAGCTGCTATAAAAAGTATAGCTGTAGGAACTTAGCAAATGCCCTTCAGGAAGTCAAAGGGTGCCATTCAATTTCCCTCTTTGCCAGGCTAAACCAAGCTCACCTACCTCAACCTTCAATGCAGTGTCCTATGACTGACCAGCTTAGCAGTTTCTCTACTAGAGTCTCTTCAGTTTCTCAACACTTCTCGTCAGGTGAAGTGCCCAAAGCTGGACACAATATTCCATGTCTGTCCTTAGAAACACTAAGTGAAAGGAAAAACAACTTCCTTTCACCTGCTGCCCAAAGTCCTCATAAAGTAGCCCAAGACACAGTTTTCTTCAGCTATGACAGCACACTATTGGCTCATACACAAATTCGTGTCCAAGTTATCTTAATATTTTATCAAGCAATTGCATACATAATGAAAAAAAAATTTCTACAAATTTCATTTGAAATCTCTATATCATCTATCCCTTCCCACAGCAAAAACCTCTACTCTTCTGTAGAGGTCCCTTTATCCCCTTCCCTCCTGTTAATATTTTCAATTTTCCCTGATTTACGGTTTACTATTTTCTCCTGTAGCCCTCCTTGTTATCCACAGGATTCCCACCCTTTTTCCCTAAAAGTGGAGGACAAATGACAACACATTGGGTGTCTGGCATATCTATCAGTTTTACCAAAGTGATTTGTACAATGAGTAATCCTGTACTGGCAGGACAGAACAAAAAATAGCTTTGAGATCACTCTGGAGTCTCCCCTTCAGGAGAGGGGCTAATTCTATCTCTTGATTTAACCCAGACACTGAGTTTGTGAGAACTCATGTTGCTAAGACCCCCAATCACATCTGATAAAAATTGGCCAAAAAATTGATATTACAGGGATGAGAGGAAAAAAAGACTTACAGCCTAAATGATCTCAAGACTGACTTCTTTGAAGAAACAAGTATACAAAAAAAAAAATTAACTTTAACTTTACACGTACAGTGCTTAAATATTATCACCTACCTACAACACTCTTCAAACCAACGAGCAATGTAATCCCACATATAATAAGGCTCAAAGGAATTGAAAAGAAGATTGGCAGTTTTAATCAATTCTGCTGTTTTCTTGTTTTCTCTCAGTTTGCTGCAAGAAAATAAAAAGAACATTTCATATTTTTACACTTATTTTTCAAGTTATATAACTACACATCACTGTGAGTTTACCCACTGTCAAGTAACACTGACAAGTTATCCTCCTCTCATCCCTACAACCAGTTGTTGCTTAAGGGCTCAGGATACTGGCAGGTTGTTCATTGCAATGTCTTTTCACAGTTGCTAGGTTACTCCTCTATCCTTTCTTACTTATTTGTCTTTTAACCACATCTTCAATACAACTGTTTTTACCATAATTGTTCCTACAGTTGTTTCCTCCCCTCTCCAGCTTTGAACACCCCTCTCCTCTCTACCTTTCAAACTATTAAATTCAAATCTTGAAACTCTACATCCTCCTCCCCAGCTCTCTTACAGCAGTCTTCATTTTATACTACAAGAAAACTCATCCGTTTTGTTTTTGAAGAACACAGAGATAAAGAATATCATAATCAATCAAACAAGTATTTTTGTCATGGATAAAGAATAAAAGATATGCTACATATTAAAAACAAAAAAGACAAAGCCAAACACTTCACACTTTTGCACTGAACACAGAAAGTTGAAACTAATGTCAATAGATCCTGTACCAAGAAGAAAACATGTCACAGTCCCACAGGCTTCACAGTCATAGTTCCAGCAACAAAGGTATATTATTTAATACAAAATAAATTACACTCATTATTTACCTGCTTAGCTGTGTGTGATCTTTGTTGAAAGACGGTTCTGTCTGAAGCTCCAGTTCTGCTTTGCACTGTGTATATAGTGTTCGAAACACTTCAATCAATACATCCTCTAGGATGGCAGGGCCTAGGGAGAAATACCAGCAGTCACACTGTTACACTATAATGTTGCCAATAGTCCACTGCTGCAAGCTATTGAAATCATTACCTAGCTTTGGTCACTGAAACCACAAAATTTCTTCTGGTCCAATCTCATAAACTACCTGAATGTCAGGAAGTTTGGTTTGTTTGCATTCCAGAAACACTGAGACAATTGTAATGCCTGGGAGTACACAAAGCACAAGCAGGGTTCTTTTGCTCCGCATACAATGGTAGCTGGATACAAACACACCTAGTGCAAAAGCTATGCAGTCACAGCAGTACAGACCATGTTCCAGCCAACACACCCTTTTTATTAGCTCAACTTAATAACATGTAAATGTGACTTCACAGATTCTTGATCAGAGGTACAGTCAAACATTTTGAAATACTCACCTGTAAGCTATCTCGTGCTGCTAGCATATGATCAATCCACTCAAATATTTAAATCCAAATACAAGATATTTTGAGCATCTTCCTTCCTTTTGCTTTGAGGCAGTTTTGGTTTGTTTGGTTTTTTTTTTGTCAGGATATAGTCTCAGGGTACTTTTTGAAGGTATTTTTGGAAGCCTGCCACTGCAGCCCAGAAAGCCAACTACACCCTGGGCTGCATTGAAAGAGGAGTGGCCAGCAGGCCAAGGGAGGTGATTCTGACCTTCTGTTCTGCTCCTGTGAAACCCCACATGGAGCACTGCATCCATCTCTGGGATGCCCAACACAGGGACATGGAGCTGCTGAAGCAAGTCCAGAGGAGGGCCACAAAGATCATTAGTGGGCAAAGACATCTCTCCTACAAAGTCAGGCTTCAGAGATAACTGGGTTTGTTCAGCCTGTAGAAGGCTTCAGAGATATCTCATTGCAGCCTTCCAGTACTTAGAGGGGGCTTATGAAAAAAGAGAGACTTTTTATACTGGCAGATGGTAACAGGACAAGGGGGAACAGTTTTAGACTAAAAAAAGAGAGATTTAGGTTGGGTGTCAGGGAAAAATTCTTTACCCAGAGGGTAATGAGGCACTGGAACAGGCTGCCCAGAGAAGCTGTGGATGTCCCACCCCTGGCAGTGTTTCAAGGCCAGGTTGGATGGGTCTTTGAGCAACCTGGTCTAGTGGGAGGCGTCCCTGCCTGTGGTAGTAGGGGCTTTGGAACTGGATAATCTGTAAGATCCCTTCCAATACAAAACATTCTATGATTCTATAAAATAGATCCTCCTTTGGATTTGAGCTAAATCTCAATTTTGAAGAAAAAAAAACCCCAAATTATTTCAAAAGGAATTTAAAAAGTAATCCTGCTTGGTACATCACTTACTTTTTTATGTGTTTCCTAGCCTCACTGAGCTCCCTTCAGTAAGCATAAGCTCACAGACTTAAGCAAAAATCCTATTAGCTTATTCTGTCTCATTTTGCTGCAAGAATCCTCAAAGATTTGCTATTTCACGAAATCTTAACATACACATTGCCTCTGAATGTTTAGGTTGATCCCCAGAAATCACAAATTACAGGAAAGATAGCAAATTTCTGACAGATATTTTGTTCTTTGTAGCTCTTCTGTCCTAACCAATTCTTTTCCTAAATCATTGTATTTTTGCGCTTTTATTATCCCACCCTCAATTCTGACAATGGATTTAAAAAGAATTTTTTTTAGTCAACTTTAAAACTGTATTCCAAAGAAAAAGGCAAGATATCCAAGTCTTAACTGTAAATACTTTTGTCCCATAGTCCTCAGCACTCATCTGCTAAAGAGGGCATTTAAACACTTTAAATAGGGGAAAGGCAAATTAAAAAGAAACACCAAACAGAAATCCCAACAAACCAGCCATAAAACCAAAAAAATATTTGCTTCCTCTGCATAAGTTCTTCTGAAAAAAATTAACTGTATTCTTGTTAATATCTATCACCTCTATGTGCATATTAGAAGAAAGAAGAGGTTATTCCCAAAAGCAATAGCTGAGATTTATAATAGTAGAAGTAATTATTTGATGAAAGAAATGAAAAAGATCCAATCTGCATTTTTTCCAACACAGAGTTAGTTCTCTCTTTAACTTACTGTTTCCTGTGTAGAAAGTAGAAGAAATTGCATTTGGCAAAAGGTAAATCTGATGAATGCATTAAATTAAATACAAAACATAAATACAGCTTGGAAGATCTAAGAAATCTAGCTAACCTGCCAGAATTAAGCATATAACTTTTTCAATTTGATCAACAACAGAAAAATTTTCAAAGCAAAATCACATGAAAGAAATTAAAAAGGGTAATATGAAAATTACCGAGTTCAGGCTTATCCAGCAAACTGATAAGAATTCGAAAAGGCTTCAAGTCTTGCATTAATGTGCTTTCTTCTCCCTGTCCATTAATTTGTAATATTCCAACCATTGCCTACAAAGAGCAAAAACATATCAGGAAAACAAAAAGAAAGCTAGAAAGCAATAAAAGCTGCACATAAAGGGAAAATGCTCAGTAGCGGAGACCACTATTTCATCTCACTGCAGCTCAGTCTCCCACGAGTAAGTCCTCTCAACTTTGCGTATGAGAACATTTATATGGAACACAACTTGATAACTTGTATTTATTTAAAGTCAAAATAAAGTATTATAAACAGATAACTCGATATTTCTTAAGAATAAAAGACATGAGCATTAATTAAAAAATTATTTGAGAAGATAAAGCAGGTAGATATTAAGAGCTTAATAAAAAGGAAACTGTCCTATGACACCCACATTTACGCGGATGAAAAGCTATTTCTTGACTAAATAGCAATGACAACTTCGAAAGAAATAGGAAAACTGAGTTTCTATAGCAAAGCAGGTTAGGGAATGAGCTGCAGAATTAAAAAAAGCCCCATGAGACAACCACAGATTTTGCTTAGTTTTCTCCCTGGATGACTTGACTGTCTGAGCTAGTTTGTTTCTTTAACAGTTTCAAAAAAAGGAGGACAAAGAAGAAAAATAAGAGAGATAAGAAAGAATAGAGCCATGAAAACCAGTTTGGCCTTGCTATCTGCTACAAACCAAGTATTATCAGCAAGTATCTTAAAAGAAAAATCTGTCCTTTCATATGTCTTTAGAAAGCCATAATTTTCAGTACATTGTATCTGTGAATAAGATAGGAGCTGACTGGATAAAACAAAACACAGAGAGACTGGTAGAGAAGGAGGCAGAAAGAAGCAATGCTTTTAAAGTCTTTCAAGAGACAGCAAAAGGTTTCAGGAGGTATATGCAATTTGTATTATGTATAGGCAAGGCACTGATTCTAACGTCCAAACTCTTTTCAGACAGAAAAGCTTTATTGACAGTGATGAAACTAAAAAGATTTTAAAAGACCATAACCATCAACAATGACTAAATGTTGCTGAAAGCTCACCACATTTTTTTTATATAAGGTACAGGTGAAACTAGTTCATTCAAGCCTCTCCTTTACATTTGAATAATTTCTGAATCATCTGCTATGGAAGGCAGAAGGGTGGTAAGAGAAGGGTGAGAGAGTGCCAACAAGGTCCTTGCTGCTGGAATAGTGGAATTCTGAGGTCTCTTCCTCATCAGTAGAACAGCAGATCTCACAACTTTCAGACAAAACTGAAGACACAAGCTCTGTGCTGGGTGTCAGCTTTAAATTGGGATGAGCTGAATATTCTTGTGTCAGCTGCTACTGTTAGAATTGCCACTAGAATTCCCATATGTAGCAACACTGTTCTGACTCAGTATCATAAAAATCCTGACCTTATCAATTTGCCTTAATTATAAAATGTCTTCCCAACTTTTTAAGATCAGACTCATAGCAGTTTAAAAAACAGCTGTATTTCAATTACTGTGAGAAAAGCAGCACAGTTCTTAGAACCAGTGATCTTAGATCACACAGCAAGGCTTTAAGGGTAAACTAGTTTAACTGCCAATTTTCTCAACTATT
Source organism: Vireo altiloquus (assembly GCA_013396875.1). NCBI lineage: Eukaryota > Metazoa > Chordata > Aves > Passeriformes > Vireonidae > Vireo > Vireo altiloquus. Next base: position 1,547,409 of record VZRF01015809.1, read on the forward strand.
CCTGGCTGCCAACAGAAAGCAGAAGATGCTCCCTTTGCTTAGAGGGGAGAAAGACCCTTTTTACACAGACTTTGAGTGCCATCTGATAAATTTTTTCTGATTGTCAAGACACACAGGGGTTTCTGTATCTACAGAAGAGATTTCTCCAATTCAGTTTCATGAAAGAACAGGCTCCAGTGTACTGGGTTGATTATCAAATAACATCCATGTATGCTTCATTCATTGTGGAAAAGGAGAGGGTGAAACCTAATATTTTTTCTGTTCATTCAGCTATTCTAGAGAAACACATTATTCCATGTCTTAATTTTTCCACCAAGGAAGTTTTAGAAGAATAGGACACAATAACACAAAAAGACAAGATTACATGGTCACGTTGCATTGGCTAGTCAAAGATAAAGATACAGCAACTTTGATCAAGATCTGTTTATAAAAACATATGCCCAAATAAAACACTGTATAGCTACCTGGACTAACATCTCCTTAGAGAAGGTGTTGAAATAGTAAGTGGCATGCTCCTCGGGATTGCTGTGCCTTGTACTTCTGGGTCCTACAAGGGCACCATTGTTATCAAAACCTTCAAGCAAACAAAAGACAAAGCAGATAAATATTTGCAATTTAATAGAATATATTGCCAATTTCTTTAAACTAGAAATCAACACACTAGCACTGATAACTTACCAAGATGAAGTCCAAGTCATGTTGGCAAGAAAAAGATGATTTTATAGAGTTTAATACAGGAAACTAAGTTATACTTTCACACAAGCAATTTGCACACAAATCAGAAAAATTGGTTTTATGCAATATTATCAACCAATTACTTCTTGTAGAAAAGAAGAGTGTTAACAAATGCTGCACAACCCATAATCCTAGCATATCTCAAAAAAATCCCAAGCTGTCGCATAAAAATATTTCAATATTAATGAGAATACAATATTCAGTGTTTTAAATATAAAGAGATGATCATCAAACCCCACTGATATTACTATGGCACTTAGAAAGAATATCAGTCACACTACAAAAAATAAAAGCTTTTTTTATTCAAAATTACATTAAGGAGATGGACCTTTGCATTTTAAGTGTCTTTTCTTTTCCCAGTAAGTTTTTTATTGCACAAAAAAACAGGCTAAAGGAAGAAAAAAGATCAATTGATTAACAATGGTTAAGAAAACCTGATTCAAGGAGATGTGTATGATTTCTATTCATAGAGAATGCTAATAGGTCACTCCTAGCTGTAAAACAACAGGAATAGCAAACACCAGAATTAAATAACATCACACAGAACAAGAATTCAGAGTCTTCCAACATAACTGATCTCCATCTGCAATGTTTTATATTAGGAATATAATATCATGATAATAGAAAAGCAGAATGACAGTCAAAGAAAAAAGAGCAAAAATCCTATATTGTCAGAAAGTTTGTTCAAATATATAGTAAATAGAGGCAGCAGCTGTTCACAACACAGCACCAGGAACAATCACTGTAAAAGTATTCTCTGAAGCTGTATTACTTTCAGTGGAGACTATGTTCATGAAATAATTGTAAAAGAAGGTACCACAACTAAAAAAGGAGCATGATATTTTAAACACATAAAATGCCTTATTCAATAATAGCAAACACATATATAATCCATCAAATTTAGATGAAACATGAATGCAGTGTTTAATCTAGAAACTATTTCTTCCCCAAATTGGAAAATGCAGGTATGAAGTATAACACTGGATTTCATTCTTTAAAAGATTAATCATTTGCAAGTTAGTGTCTTGAGAAATGATTAACTAAAGAAGCCAGGATTTTCTCATATTTAACTTCTAAACCTCTGCAGCTCCTACAGGAACACAATCAACCTTCTCATGCAAAACACTGTTGCTGACTTCTTCCCTCCCTTCATAATTTCAGTTCTCTTTCAGGGCCCTTTGCTACTCTCATCCTTTTCCCCAGTCACCCACAAGCTACCTGCCTCTGATATATTAGCTATCAGCTGGGAAAGATGCAAGAGCGGCTGGGAAGCATTCTGGGTATCCCAAGTATCTTGGGATATGTGCTTGCTGGTGAGCTGGGAAGTCAAACAAAAAAGGTAACAACAGACTGCAAAATATATCAAGCAGAGAAGCCACTTCATGTCTCTCCATTCAGTCTCCAGATCCTGGGACACACTTAGAAACTTCCATGATTTTGGCTTCTCTCAAAATGGGTTTAAAAAGTAACTGGTCAGATTCATTTGACCACAGGCTTCATTTTCCTAAAATAACAAGGCTGAATAAGAGTAATAGTTTTCTAAAATTTTCTCATTTCTCATCTTCTACCTATTCCCTGAATAGTTAAGAGCCTTCTAATAAGCTAATAAAAGCTAATTCTTTGCTACCCTCTTCTGATTACATGCTGGTTTCATATAAAAATTCAAATTCATACTGTATTAATTTTATGTCATTTGGTAGAATTATATTCCAAATTGCTCAATTTTTACTCCAGAAAGGTGTTGAAAAGTGATTGGTAATCTGTTAATTTAATCATGCAAACACCGAATGAAGTTTGAAGTTTGCATACTCAAGTTGTAATATCAATGTTTTTCAACATTCTTTTCCTATCTTCTATACTGTTGTGCCCCAACTACCATCTACACTCCATAATGCCTATTCTCTGTTTTCTTCATTCTATGCTTTTAGAGAAAAAGTTGTAGAGTGCCTATTTCCATGAGCCTACTACACCAGGCTCTACCCCTGAATGTAGGCCATAATTGCTGCTATAGGAAAATGCACCAACAATTTACATGACAGGAATGAGTTCCAATATGAATTCTTCATCTTCTATGTCCATGGAGAGAGAAAGTGCCTTTCTTTATTATGAAAGAAATTGAGTATTTCATTTTTCCAAGACTCTTTCTACACAATATTGCAAATACTGCTAAGGAAAATACAATCCTTCCTCCACTTTTAGTGACCAATGGAATGAAATACAAACCTACCTAGAAGCCATGCATAAAGCCTTCGGTTGAGTGACATATCCCTGCGCAGCACTACATGGAGGGCTGCTGACAAAATTCTGATCATGTCTGGACGTGTTGCCTGAGGAAGTTAGAAACACAAATTTAACTATGAAAAGTAGTACTTTTTCTATGCTAGCAGCATTAAAACCTAGCTAGTTTCACGTTTTGGCACTTCTGAATTCAGAATAGTACAAGAAAGCACAATCTTGCTCTTAGGAAAGCAAAATATTATTAATGTTTGGAACAGATACTATTTAATAACATGCATCCTTTAAGAACAGCAAAAATAACTGATTTGACTAACAGCTCCTTTTTGTCATAAGACATTTCATTTTACTATGAGGCAAAAGCTTTGGAAGAAAATTCAACTAAAATCCAGTTAAGAAAAGATTAAGTACTTTTTCAGTTTCTTAAAACTTCAAATGCTTGTGTGAGCCTTACTATTGAAAAAATGCTGTACTTGTAATTTCAACATTTTAGTACCTAAACAGGAACACTCCAAATACTCCTATGGTACCTGACAAATGTGAATGAAGCACTTCCACATGAAAGAACACAGTTGTAATTTTACAGGCTTTCCCTAATTTCTAACAAGATGAGAATCAATCTTGTGTAAGTTTTCCTCCATGAATAAAATAATTCATGGATCATTTAAAAACAGGAAATATCTAACAATAAATGCAGTCCAAAAAAAAATTACCTAGAAGTTGTAAGGTCTATCTCCCACTACTGCTAGGGATAACTACTCACCCAAAACCAAAAATCACTTTCAATTCTCTAGTGTTCTGAATCTGTTGTGCTAAGAGGATTAACTTTTGCTAATTTTGAACACTGGGAACTGGAAAATTGCAAGTGAACAGGTAATTGCTTTCTCATCAAATTGGATCAAATTAAAAGCTTCTGCATAGACTAAACATCATAATTTGAGCTTACACACACAGAAGTTAAAGTTAACTTGAAAGTTAACACATTAATAAAAACCAGAAGAGCAGAGATCATGACATAAGAACAGGCAAACCTATCAGAGAAACTCTTACATGTGACTCTTGGAACTTTGAGAAAATCATTAACAAAAACCAACCAAATACTGCTACTGACTTAAGAAGTGGAGTACATTTAGGAATTTGTCAATTCATCTCTCATGTTAATAACCTACCTGGCTCATGTGGAAAGGAAAACAAAAGAGGATAAGGTCCAATGTGCTCCTCTGTACTAAAACACTGGTATCTTGCACTGATGTGCTTACTGCTTCCACCTGAAGTAATGGCAGATCCCCCCCCACCAAACAATTATTTATTATTTTAAGAAGGTAGATACAAGAAAGCACTCAAAATTAAGAACAATTATTTATAAATAGTGATAAGTACTAAATGAAGTTATTTTAAATTTTGAATAATGAAATAAGATAAAACAGGAAAATAAAAACTTTCACCACCGAGGAAACAGAATCAACAGATTCCCTAAACTATACAAACATTAAGCTTTTGCTTTTTTATATTACCAATGAATATCTTAAGTTTAAAAGACAGAATAATTCTCTACATCTTAGAAAAAACCCCAAACAAATAGCTGCAACAAAACTCAATGACTTTTAGCTGGAGCATGTAACGAATGGAAAGTTTTACACAAAACCTAAGCAGTTCTGATACATTAATTCAGCTTTGAAATATTCCTATCATGCACAAAAACATCAGTTTAGCTGGAGCTATAATAAACATGCACTTTTATCTCTTCAAAGGTTAAGTTCAAAGATAGAGAATACATCTAAATCCCCCCAAAATACATTACATAATAAGTAAGTAACTTCAATGTTGTTACTTACTTATTTTAAGTTCATTGTTCCATTAAAACATTACCATTAATTCAATGTCACTGCCAATTATGTAGAGTTGATCCTCCATGGAAAGCTTCCTGTTCAAATGGGAGAGGACATAAGTGATGCCAGGCAGGCGAACTGCAGGGCTGGTGAGAAGGCTCCCCCAGAGAGCACTGTAGAATGCTGACTGATCCACAGCTGAAGCAACTTTCTCCAGCAGCGTGTTTGTTCTGCAGTGAAACCGAGTCAGCTGAATCAGGGCCTGTATCACAGCTCTTGCCCCTGCCCCCAGTTTTAATAAGCATTAAAATTAACTGTTACAGGAAGGTCAAAACTTCCTTTTGAGAGGCCAAGAGAGGCCCAATTATACACTGAACCTTATAATGCAGCCTGAACAGAGCAATCCAACTAGCAAGCCTGTGGGCCAATCTGGCTCGCAAAATGCTTTTGGCCTGCCCACAGCTTCTCCTTATGTATTCCTTATGCACTCCTTATGTTCAAAGAGCCAAATGACTCCTTCATCTGCCATTTAAAGCCAAGTGTTGTTATAGACAGAGGTTACAGACAGACAGCAGGAAAGCATAGCTTCTGAAGAAAAGAATCAAGCAGATGGCTTTTGCCCTCTCATTCCTTGTACCAAGTCCTTCTAGTAATAACAGGGCACAAAAATACCCCAATTCTTTGAGCACAAGCAATACCTTCCCCTGTACTCATTTCTTCCAACTCATGTGGCAGCACCTCTACACCCTATAGTAGGCCCCAGGGGGGAAGCTGGATAGACCTTGTTCCCTGCTGTAGTGATGCCAACTACACTGTGTGTGTCTGCCTACACAGAAATAGAAAAACACAGTGTTGAATTGCTCTTCACATACAAGTTGTGAAAATTTGAGTTTCTGAAGTTGGAAATATCAAGAATTTGTAAGCATGTGAACAACTCCAAGAATTTCAAGTGTTGGAGTGTAACTTCATCCTTTAATATGTTAAGATGCTACCTTAGCACCCCAGATGCTGCAGTTATATTTGTCAACCCATGTTAAGAATCACAGAATCAAGTTGTAAAAGACCTTCAAGATAATTGAGTCCAACCATTAATGCAGCACTGCAAAATCCGCCATTAAACCATGTCCAAATTGCCACATCTACACAGCTTTTATATATCTCCAGGTATGGTGACTCCATTACTTCCCCAGGCACCCTGTTCCAATGCTTGACAATCTTTTAGGTGAAGCAATTTTTCCTAATATCCAACCTAAACCTCCCCGGGAGCAACTTGAAGCCATTTTCTCCTGTTATGTTGCTTGCCATTTGGAAGAAGAAACCAGCATATAACACTAAGTCTGCTTAATGTCAATTCCCTTTCCATATCACGAACAACTAACAGTTAAATTGTCCTAATTAATGCTAAGAACCTTCTACCATTCCATTCTGTTGCAATTAATATGACAGCATCAAATTAAAAAGCAACCACCTTAAAAACAATAAAATCCACATACAAGCACATAGTGAAAAGTTACAGCAAAAGAAACCACCACCAGATCAAGCATCTCACCTTATTAACATAAATATTCTTACCTTTCATAATACTCCGATCCCTCCTCCAACCCAGGCAGAATCCCAGTTAACAGTCCTTGCAGTCCTGGTTTCAATGTTTTCCCCAAAGGGAGGTAATAAATCTCATACAGACTCAATAATGTTGGCTTGACAGACATAGCAGCATTGGCAAGGAGTGGAAATAGTCCAGAACTAGGAAAAAGAAATTTTATCTTTTTTAAGGAAGTTTCTCAAGTGACAACTTTATTTCTCTCTAAAGCCTGCTACAGGCATGTCCAGTATAGTTATTATAAGCATCAGATTTTTATCTTAGAATTTTGCATAGGCATAGACCACCACACAATATGACTGCCTTTGGATGGACAGGTTGGTATACCAAGGCTAATATTATGAGCTTAATTAGAATTGTGTTAACAAGCATTGAAGGCCCAGAGTTGACTGTCTTTCACCAATAAAACAAATATGATATACCAGAAACATCTCAGCATAACAAAATGTTAATTTTTGCCCACGCTAAACTAGATAACAATGAAAATTGTATTTTAAAAAAACATTTTCTTTGCACTTATTAAGAAAAAAACAAGAGTGGATAAGAACAATTTGGGAAAATTTATAGAAACAATTTTCTGAAAGAAAAATCCTTATGTTTTACTTCAGCAAGTAACATTGAGGTAAAATTTAAGACATTTATACTGTTAAATAGAATTAAAGCATAAATTTACTTCAGAAATTCAGTCTGAAAACAGATTCTAAAACCAACAATAAACCCTATTCATAATGCTGTTCCTAACACAGCCTGCAAAGAAATGAAAACACTGGAAGTATGTTCTGAATTTACTTGAGTGTAAGTGTAAGTTCATAGAAGTTATAAAGGTGATCTCCTAAGGAGAAGCTACATAGATACTAAAATAAGTTTTGCTATTGCTACTAAATATCATAAATTACAAATTATACCAAAAATCAAAGGCACGTGAACACAACTTCAATTTTCAAAATCATTAAGGACTCAGGTTAGAAGAGCCTGACATATGAAGAAGAAATCAAAGAACAGTAAATAAGGTAATTTTAAGAAAAGGCTCTTAAAGTGTACACCTACAAATCTATTAAAAAAAACAAAACAAACTATGTAGACAGGCTGGTGTCCATGTTAGAGAAAAAACTCTACAAGACACAAAAATTTCGGTAAAAAATATTTTTGCCTTTATCTGTCTAGCAGAGCTAGTCCTTTACCATTGTCAATTGGCTTCTTTTTTCTACAGAAAATGTCTTTTTGTTCAATAAGCAGCCCACTAACCCACAGTCTTTCTTTGTAAGGCTATTAGTCATACTTCAAGATTTGATGTTCAGACATTGGCATTCTGCTTTAATGACAAATACTGGAATGTTTGATAATGCCTTAATGTGAATGTCATGACATAACATCATGACAATGCAAGACAGAAGAGCTTGATATTAAGGCATACAATTTATTTCCAAGCATTAATGCACACTTTTTCTACCTAAACAGAATTCTATTTTATCTCACTATTTCTCAAACTGTAGAAACTTTAATCTCTAGGGATAGGTAAAGATGAAGAACCATGCGACAGTGTGCATACCCCTCCCTCTATGCATTATATAATAAATAACTTAATGTCTTGCCCACTCCACCCAAAAATAACCTGATGGAGCTTTAGGAACCAGTATATGCTGACTAAACTGAACTTTTCAAGATTATCCTTCCTTTTCATTATCATCAGTTCCAGAGACCGAGAAAAAGTTTGTACTTGCCCTCCATTCTAACAAAACAGACAAATCTACCTGTTCTGTTGATGATAAAGTTTCTTACAACAAACTATACTCAAATTCTTTTCCAAAACCACTTAAAATAGAAAAATGTAATGAGAATACAATTAAGCGTTAACATTTAAATCACCATACATACAGGCAGAAAACTTTGCTTATTTCAACGAAAAAATAATAAATTCAAGATTTTCTTGCACTAAAGTCAGTTCCTAACAAAAATTTAGGTGATCTGCTTATCTTCCATTACACAATATTCAGAAGAAAAGTACAAGACAAGCTAAAACATTGTGAACTGCTATTAAAGATTAAAATTATACTGTCCATTAAATAACATGAGGGAAAGAAATTGATTCTTGATTGATTCTTGCTATATAAAAAAGTAATACTGTTAATATAAAATGTAGGAAAACAAAAGGATCTCAACTAAGCATTTGGAACAGAGTTGTTTAAAAGATTGTACCTGTAGAGGAAAAGATCTTTGGCCAAGCGTTTGGGTCCAATGATTTTGAAAATAATCTCATATGTTTCAAGTGCCTTCCGATGAACCCCTCCAGGCAGAGCTGGATGTAGACATTGTGCCAAGCGCTTGCCTATTGTCAGCTTTTTGGGTACTACCTGGTACTTGGCGTTGTTCTGTAGCACCTGGTAAATCAGCACATTAAGGAAAAACACCACAAAAGAAGTTAAACATCAAATGCACCATTTACAAAGGAGCTCCTGGATGCATTCAAAAAGTCACCACACAAACCCAGGTTACAAGAAAAAAGCCCAACCCTATTAAAATGTACTGCAGAGATTTTTCTTTGTCATGCCTTTTGCCTATACCCTTGTTATAGGTGAAACTGCCAAAGCATTTAAAACTTCACTTGCAATGGGCTTCTTGCCTACAGCTCGTCCATTTGTCATTTATTCATCCTTTTGAGGACAAAAATTGCTATTTCCATTTGAAAAAATCCACTATCACTAGCTCAAAGAGGACTATTAAACTCTGGGTCCGTGAGTCTGGGATAGCTTTAAAAGAATGTCATAGAGTGAGATCATACGCAAAATGTTACCACTATCTGAAACTATGTAATCACTTCAGGACTGGAAAACAGAGTTGCATTTACATTGTTATTTTTTTTTCTAGCTCCATATCTTAGCCTTCACATTGCACAAATGTGTAGCAAGAACTGCTACAATCAAAAAAAAAAAAAGAAAGAAAGAAAGGAATGAGAGTTAATACAAAATAATTATGCCACTTCAACTCTAGTGTCATTTTCCTGAGTAGGGCTCCCTAGAAACACATATAACTGACTAAAACAAGATTTTTATAGATAGGCATCTGTATTAATTTGTAAACTGCTATAAAAGATTAAAATTATACTGTCCATTACATTTCATTGTTAGAACAAATCAGAATGATAACATTCTCTGGTCCATGAATTATTTGAGCCTGATTTTAAAACTCATGCTTCATAAAACTACTGCTGATATCTGTACCAGTTACTATTTTCACACTATTTCTATAACATTGAATGATATTAGAAGTAAATGTTAGTAATAAAAGAGATGTTGCATTTATTTCTACTAGAAATGTAAATAACTTCCCCCTTTACTTACAGTTACAAAGGGTTCAACTCTAGGTCTTAGAAAGGCATTTGACTGATTTGTTTGCTCCTTGCACACACCCAACATTTGGCTCAGACTGCTAAAATATTTGCAAGAGTATTAGATGGCTGGAACTTTGCACTTCTGTACTGTTACACCAGTACCTTTCGCAATTCCTGAATCTTTTTCAAGAGCACCTGCCAGGCATACCTTGTTTAGCTTCCCAAGTGCTGATATTAAATCTGCCCATTCACTGGAATATTCGAAGTTCTTCAGTGCTTTGTCAACAGCTGCTACATAGTTTCTGTACTTGGAATCAGTCAGTAGCTCCAGCTCCTCCGTGTTCATCCTCCCACGGTGTCCCCGCTAGAGACTAGCTTGCAATTCATGTACAGACATTACCTATTCAAAATACAAAAGAAAAAAGCCCTGAAACCATTGTTCTGAAGACATATTGTTAAAATATGTATAAAAAGCACTAAATTTTCCTGAAAGACATTAAAAAAAAAAACTGAAATCAGGTTACAACAAACCCTAAACAAAAGCTAACATATTGCAAACAAATATTAACAAATATTTAACACATGTCCAACATCAAGTCCTATTAAAAAACCCAAACAAATAATACAAAATCACATCACAAGCCAAACAAAAAATCCCTGGAAAATTAATGCATTGTCTCTCTCCAAAAGCAACCCTTGTTTTAAATGATGCAACAAAGGGATTTTTTGTTTTCTTTTTTACTTCTTCTGGGCCCATCACCAGAAATCCCCATCTTTCAACAAACCAACCTTTCTGCAAACAGAAGACACCAATCTTTCTGAATCACTTCCAAGCAGAAGACAAGATTGAAGGATACATAAAACAGTTACACACTATTCAAGAGGACTTCTGTGCATCAACATTTCCTTTTACAAGACTTGCTATTCTAATCTAGAGATGCAACTCTACTTTGTTTTTATATTATTGTCATCCAGGCACAACAAAAGGACATGTTTACCAGTAACCATTACAGTTCTGTAATCACAAGCTTTTGCAATTTGCTCTATTTATTTTCATCACGTGGTAGTCTACACCAAGTAATTAAGGTATTCTAGTTCCAGAAACATCACCCTGTACTTTTATAGGTCATGGACTACATTTTTTTATAACAGAGATTCTATAACCTCTTAAAATAAATGAGTTTTTAAGGCTACTTTCACCCCAAGAAAATACAAGTCAGAGAGAAATCCTATTGTAGCACATCTGTGAAAAAAGCAGATTTGGTGCCTGTTTTAATGGGGGTATTATAGGGGGAGAGCTTTTGGGATCTCTTTTGTACTTGGCTCCAGAAGAGACTTCACATTCAGCAGATGCTGTTTTCTTCTGTCTCAATTAAAGGCAAATGGGAAGAAAATTGTGTGTAGAAGTGCAGGCTGAAGCATGACTGAAAAATCCAAACATACCACGGAACAGGTATAAAGAAGTTGTATTCATCAGTCTGTCTTCCAGGTACGATAAGGAAAGTTGCAAGAACAAAGAAAAACAAGAAAGTGATGGACAAAATGAAAGAAAGAGATGGATGGAAGGAGTGAATAAAAAGGCCAAAAAATACAAGTCTTCTGCACTCTTGATTCTGATGGCAGACTAATAATGACAGACTGTCTCCAAGACAGAACAGAAATGCAAGCCATTATTTAAAAACCACTTTCTGAGTGTTGAATTGATAGATTTCACAATATACCACTGGTGTAAAGCACTAAGATACCACTTTTAATTTAAAATAATAATAAAAAAAAATTTCACGTGGTTTGGTTTTATGATAACCATTTTTAGATTAAATCCCCAAAAAGATCGGGTTTGCTCTGAAAAAGCTGTAAAATGCCAACAGATTTCTCAAAAAGACAGTTGCACAACCACCAGTCTCATATCCAAAAGTGAAATAAAGTATTAACACTAAAAAAAACCAAAAGAACCAACCTATAAAATCAGCACAATTCCAATTTTTCCAGGCACAATGGATGGAGAAAGAACTTGACAAAGTAAATAATTCTTTCTGAGTGAAGAAAGCATCAGAATCCTTTCTATCCAGCGAAAGCATAAATGCAACCACTTACACTGAGTGGAAGACAGGACTCTGTCTTCCTCAAGTGCTTGAAAGACCTGAAAGCTGAGAGTGGTCTGATAAAAGATAATCAAAGGTTAAGCAAACCCAGGCAGAGCACAGGGCTAAACAGGTAGCTTCCTTTCAGACTTAAAAACTAATCAGAACAATTTCTTAAGTTTAAAACAAAACACATTAACATCTTTGACTGAATGATTGTGCTTTTAGACAAGTCTACTGCACGGTGGCTGCACAAATTTAATAATTATGAAGTTTCATATAGAGAAGAAAAAACATTGTTTTCTTACTACTCTATGGTTATGATCTCATTTTTCCATCTTAAAAAAGTTTTATGCAAAAAGAATTTATGCACACCTTTTCCCACAATGAAATCTCAGTTTTAAACAAATCATGAGTAGACATAATAAGTGAGGCACTCAGAGAGGATACTGTGTAAATCTTACGTATTATTTCATAAACATTGGACTACTTTTACTCTACAATCATTAAAATTATAGGAATGCCCATTGTTATTAGTTCTCATACATAAAAATAAAGTTGTTTACTACAGTTTTCTTTTTGTTTAGTCTGAAGATATTCCAAAACTTATTTTTTAATCTTTTCATGTTTCTATCATGTATTCTTATCAATATTTTCCTGTTCTCTTCATCTACAATAAAAATGCAGACTTAATAACATTTGATTTTACAATGTAAAGTCTGGTAGTGTCAATTTCCTTAAAAGTATCGCACCCTTATTCTTTCATGGTTTACTACTTTGAAAAAATAAGACAAATAGTAAAACCTGATAGATCAAAACAAAATTTGAAAAATAGCATTTTCTGCTACACCATCAAACAGCCCACAGAATAGAACATTTATCTTGTCATTACACAATCACCATTTGGCATGAGGGCCAACTTTTCTTGGAATGTTCTTTATTTGTTTCTCTTTTGAAACTAAGATATGAAGAGCACTATCCTTTGCTCCTTTTTTCCCCTTTTTGTATACCAGAGGAGATGAGCCAATCTTCTCAGACTGAGGGTTAAGCCATTCTCATGAGTCTGGCACAGGCAATCACCGACCTGTTAGAAGGCCATGACTTTTTAAATGGATGTCGAAAAGTAAATACGGTTTCTGCCCCAGCAGAAAGCTTAATATGAATGAGAAAGAAACCACCTAAGATGTACTACACATTTTCAAGTAATTTATCAAACTTATATTTAAATCATAAATGATTGAAGAAGTAGGTCCTGACACTTAATAGCTTCTACTTCACCTTCTAGCGGCAATTAAAATACAGATACCACACAATTCTGGGTACACCTGGGTGCCTGCGGAGTCTTTGCACAACTGACAAGGAAAGTAGGTGTCTGGGGCTGTGGATCTTCTTTTGCTGGGGTTGTGCATAGTGTGCTCCCAGTGCAGCCCTCAATTCCCTTCACTGATGAGCTGGTATTGGTTTTCCTGCGACTCATGTTAAAACAGTATGGTTTCAGCTGTGTTTCCACAGCAAGTGCTCATTTGTCATAAGTTTTGTACCTAAGCACCTTCTGTCTCACATCAACACAAACTATTCACCTCTTTAAGAGGCTCTAATTATTTCTCACTGAAGCCAAAGGAATGTGGAGAAGAACAGAAGCTTTATCAAATCAATTTAATAAAAGCAGCTTTATCTAGATTCTGGTTTGATTGAATCAAAAGACTTAACTCATAAGACCGGATTCATAAGCTCTCCCTTATCTATTTTACCCGAAAATTCCTCTTCAGATTTGATTTGCTACTATTCCACGCTTCCATTTTTCAAGCCTCAGATAAGTGCTCTATTTGTGTGCTTCACACCAATCTGCAACACTGAAATGCTAGTACAGGTCCAGTGGCTGACTGTGAAGCAGAAATCTGCATACATCAAGTCACTCCAAGGTATGTCAAGATTTCTTGACTTTCCAAAGTACTGTAAGAATCTGAGATCAGAAGCTTGTTCCTTTGAATTCCTCAGGGTTTCTGCTTTGCAACACAATATTCCAAGGCATTAAAAAAATTGTTTAGCATTTCAAGGGTGGCTATGGGATGCACAATAAAAGAACTAGCAGACAATTAAAAAGCAGATGACAAAAAATTCTAATTTCACTGTAGTGCTATTGCTTTTTAAGCTGTGTACAGTGTCCGCATATTAAGCCAGCAACTGCAGAAAAACATTTGTATTTAAATAGACTCAATATAAACACAGATTTGAATACATGGAAAACAGAAGCCTTGTCATTTGGTAATTTATTATGCTTTGCTTCCCCTCAGAAGCATTTAACAACATGAATAGCAAAATAAGTACTGCAAATCCCAAACCAGACTCTTCAGATAAAATTCAAGTGTAGGAAATACATACATTCTTCTACAACCACAGACAAAGATTTTCCAATTACAGCCAATTACTCTGTTTCTAGACTGATTTTACATAGAGTTCTCTTATTCAGAAGTTTTCAAACAGGAATCTCTAATGTCTTCTGAAGAATTAGAACCATTTGAGCTAATTATTATGGCCAACTGCTATTCAGTACAATAATGAAAGAAGAATCTCCCCCATACTACACAAACAAACAAACCAACCCAACCTGGTAGCATTATTAACTATAATTAGCCACTATGTCATTACTATCTTGCAACAGTCTACAGCAATAATTAAGATTTATTATTGTGATTAATAACTTCTCAGTACACTTTTCTACCTAGTCATATTCACAAGTGGACATAGCACATTATATTTTTCCACAGAAAAAACAGCACTGCTATAGATGTTCAAATTTCTTTCATAAAAAAATTAAATTAAATCCAATCAAATCAAACATGTATAATAATCTGTGCATTACCCATACTGGCAACTTCTAAATCAACACAAGATGTTTTCCTGAGAGTGACTCTCATATCAAACAAGAATTTAATAAGAGAAAATCTGTGGCTTGTACTACAGAGGTTAGATCAGGTACCCAACTGGATGTGCAACCTCCTTACTTATGAAGCTACAAAACAAGTTTATTATTTACTATTATGCGAAAAAATCAAACTGCCAGTAAAAAGAAACTGAGTACATTTTTCCTTCTTTTGCATGTTCTTCACAGAAAAAAAGACTGAAAATAACCTAAGTCTACCACTGAGCAGTCTGGTGCAAGCACATCAGGTATGAAAAATGTTCTTTCTGCTATTCCTGTCATACGGTATTCCAAAGTGTGACTTACACCAGATATGAGTTCATAAGGAGGAACAAGTAACAAGCTTAAAAATTCATGAGGAACGTACAACAAGCCTTCTAAGGATTCAACTGCTCTAGTTACTATTTAAGAAAACAAGTGTATAATTCTAAACAAATCCTAAATGAATATGCTTTAGAGCAAAATTTTTCTAAAATAAAAAAAACATATCAACTCTATGTTTACCTGTTTCTCAGAGGGGAGAAGAAAGTGACCAAAGGCTTCTCACTCTCATTGACAAATACATGTGTCTTCCAATTGCCCCTTAAAAACTGAGTTTAGGGCAATATTTTAACCCCTCTACTCAATTCTTTGTTATTACAGCTTCTCAATATACTACAGGTGAACTACAAAACAGCTTGATATACTGGACTGAAATTTTGATTTTGAGTCCAGACCCACCAGCAGAACACTACTGATTCCCTTCCTTTCAGCCCTTGAACACTATTGCCTGCATACTGCTCAGGATATCTTAGTGTTTCTGGCAAAGTATAACAGACATGATCCTTTCTAGACTTACATACTTTTGCACTTCGTGAATGCCAGAGCCTTACACTAAAGTCTCTACTTTTAAAGTATCATTCTTCATGAGATCAAATCAAATATTCAGATTTCACAGATCTGAACTTATGTCACTAAGTAAACCAAAGATGATGATCTGCATCTTTCTTACAACTAAGGTCAATCATTAATGAAAATAACGTTTCCCCATATTTTTTCCCTTCTTACAACAAATGATTGCTGAGTTATCTATGTAATAAATTATACCTTAATCAACATTCATTTTACATCCAAAACCCAACAAAGTTCCAGATACCCTTGCTTCTTATTCCAAATTATGTAAAACATCTAACATATCTTACTAAAAACCAGATGGTAATTTAAGTCAGAGTAACACAACACACAGAAAAATGGGAAAATGCTTCCTTGAAATTGTGGTTATGCTTCAACATTCACTTTCAAGTACTTTTTTTGTCCCCTTCTTCCCTTTGTTGACCGCTGTATTTGAACATCTAGTATTTCAATCTAAATCTAGAATCGGTCACTACTTCCCTCATATTCAATTACACATTTGAAGAAAAAAACCCAAATCAAATATCTAGAATTTACCATGCACTCATTTGACATGTGTTCAGAGTGTTACCTCCTTAAATTTTAATTCATCCATCTCAGCTCATGGAGTTACCATTTTTGTGCCCAACTTAAATATTAAATTTTGGCAACAATGCATCCATCAAAGAAATGTAAACAATTTGGTTAAAGACATTTTAAAATAATCTTCATTTCATTCTCCCAGCTGACATCTGAACAATATCAAATATTTAAGAATTTTTTCTAAGTCATAGAATGTTTTGAATTAGAAGGGACCTTAAAGTGCATCTAGCTCCAACCGCCCTGCCATGGGCAGGGATGCCTTCCAGTAGAATAGGAAACATAACCTCCATGAGTCACCAATCACCTTCACAACGCTGAGCCAAAAATCCTTGCTCAGCATTTAAATGTAACATTGTATACAGTGTATCAACTACTGCTCCCTAGACCAAATGAGACTGTTGCCATGCTCAAAAAAAGGTTGGCTTGCTCCCTGAGTTGGTAGGGCCTTTTTCAGCTATCCACTATCAAACAGGCAACATCATACAGTGTCAGCAGTTTTCCCACCTTCATGAAGAGACTCTGAGGTTGAATATTAGCAATAAGGCTATTTGGGTTACTCTAAACAGGATATGGAAGGTATTTACCTGACATAGCTACATTAAAAAAAAGCACAAGTTCAGTGGTTTGGGAAAATCACTATCACAGAGAGAAGGAGCATGTTCTGGTGCGAGTGCAGCCGCACCCTTCCTGTGGCTCCGGCACCACCTGTGAGCACTGCGAGCTTTGTGCTTTCCCAGTCCCACAGAGAACTGCCCAGCTCCCACACGCACCCAGCTGGACCCTGGGACCAACCTCCTCCCCTGTTGAGCAGTGCTTGATAAGTACATGACTTCAAATAGTTATCTTCTCTCCAGTTGCCCAAGCACAGGAATAGGACAGGCTTCCTGAAATAAACTGCAATTTATTTTCACTTTTGTGTGTTTCAGTCTTGTGCCTTCAAATGGCCCCTATACCCTCTCTGAAAAGAACTCCTTTTTAACTAGCTAGCTTTTCTTTTCCAAGCATTTATTGAGAAGAGACTTATCTTGAGGTATTCTTTTTCTTTCTTGCATATTTTTTACTCTTGTCAAATTAGTATGTCAAGTTAATATGTAATAGAGTGAAAATAAAGAAACAGGTAAACAACAACAAAATAGCCATAACAAACATAAAAATGGAATAAACTCAAACCAGCATCACATAATTTAAAGCTATACTTGTACAACACTATGTTTTAAAGGAGAGTTTGCCAACTTCAGGATACTTTTCAGCTTAGTACACACACAAAAAAAGGACTTAGATGAGGTTCATTATCTTTCATTACACTTGCAGTACTCTGTATTGAGAGAGAAGCTTTGCTTCCAAGGTAATGCTGTGCCTTCCCATTAAGACTTTTCTTTAAATATTCTGACACACAGCTTAACAAAGAATCTACCAAATTAACAACAAAAAGTGGTGTCCTGGTAATTTATTGATTTATTCTTTGCTCACAATAGCTTTTAATTTATCCATACTCACTGTTCTAATATGTAGCTTCAGGTGGGTTTAACATTCTGTCTCCAAACAATCCTGATAAATCTTTTCACAAAGCTCAGAAGCTCTCATATGTGTATCATTACCTTACTTGGATAACCTAAAACAATGCATTTGGGCAAGATTTTGTCCATCTTCCTTTTTTATTATGCCCTGAGGTCTAAGATATTAGTAGTTAATTAATTTCAAATTTCAACTAAATTCTATAACTTTATTCTAATTTTAATTCTGAAATAGTGTCATACGCCACGCATATATCTCTGCATTATCTAGATTGTGGTTACATTTCACAATGCATCTGGTTTCCCAGTTCTAGTGATGGATTTCAAAGGAATTTGTAAAGTAGAATCCTTTTCTGATTATTCTGAAAATGGTGCCTGGACCAAAACTTGTTCACTCTCCTTATCCTCGGAAGTAAACCAGAAAAGACATAAATAAAAGATTAAATTCCCTACGATTTCTGCAAATGAAAAACCAAATTAGGCAAAGCACCATTCCTTGACTTCTAACAATTTTTTTAGGTTTATATTGAACTACAAGTTTCTGATAAAAAATAGGAATGTGTTGACTAGTAAAACTGTTTACTGATTCTCTTTGTTGCTTTCTTTTCATTTCTTGTTTCAGTTTTTGGGAGAAAATGGTTGATCCTGCAGTGTTTCTTTTCCCCGGCCTCTCAGAAGGAAACATATCACTCACTGTTTCTATTTATCATTCAGCTTCATTTTAGCTACAAGTCAGAGCAACATGGTTATTAATCTGGAAGACAATTTATGTGCATACAGACAAATTACTTCCATTTTTCTATTTCATGCTATAGCAGGTATCATTTGTGGTCTCTTTTCCATCTCATATTTTTCTCAATCATTTTCGAAACATTAACAACATACTTCATATCTCTTCTTGGTTCTCTTCTACACACTGCAGATTTAATATAATACAGCTCTACCAAAGTAAAAGACATTTAAAAAAAAGAAAAAGAAAAAAAATAGCAAAAAGCATTTTCAGCCAGCCAGCCCAGCCCAAGCAGTCATTCCCAGCTAAGCAAGAAGACACTAAAGGTGAACACCAGGAACTGTGGTCAAGAGAACTAAGCCAGTGATGAACACACGGAAGTGTCCTCTCTTTATCCAAACAGAGAACAATGCCAGGAGATGACAGGCTGAGCCCACTTACACCATTGGAGCACAGTTCATTTTCTTCACAGTGGCTGGCAGGGGGCTGTGTTTTGGATTTGTGTGAAACATAAATAATAATACTATAGAGATGTTTTTGTTACTGCTGGACAGGGTTACACAGAGCCAAGGCCTTTTCTACTTTTTGTACTGCCATGCTGGAGGTGCATGGGAGGTTGGGAGGAGACAGAGCTCAGACAGGTAACCCAAAGGGGTATACCAGACTACATGACATCATGCTTAGCTTACAAAGAAGGAGGAAGTGGGGACATTTGTAGTGGTGATGTTTGTTTTCTTCCAAAGTCGCCACTAGGTGTGATGGGGCCCTGCTCTCCTGGAGATGGGTGAACACCCTCCTGCCCATGGGAAGCGGTGAATTCATTCCTTGCTTTACTTGTGTGCACAGCTTTTGCTTTCCCTATTAAATTGTCTTTATGACAATCCATGAGTATTCTACTTTTTACCCTTCTGATTCTTTCCCTTGCCCCGCAGGTAGGGGAACGGGGCTTGGCTGCTGGTTGGGGTTGAACCACAGCACCCAGCCACACTGCATGCTTGCTGTGCCTGTGATGAGCATTTCTAATGGTCAGCATAGCATGCCAGGAATTTTTCACAGGAAAAGCACTGCCAGGATAAGCATGGCCTAACTTGCGAACATAACCATTCACTGAAATGCACAGCATCTCCACTAACAGAAGACATAAGATAACTTTTCTTTGCAAGATGCTGTTTAAACATCTACTGTCACAGGTGTTACCAACAAGTTGGGAAAGTAAGACATTCAGTAAGCTAGAAACGCAGCCTCTCCCCATATAGTTTAAAATCTGCTCAGTTTCCAAAAGTGCCAGTTCTCGTGTCAATGAAAACAAAACTACAAACTACACTGTAAACATTCTGCCTGTTTCCAGACTGACATTCCCCCTTGCGACATTCATACATGCAATATTGAAAATGACCGTACATTTTGGATAATCACAATATTTAGGCATCATTCTATTAGCAAAAAGTCTACTGCATTCCACCTTGTTTTTGAAAAGGTACCAACATTTAAAAAAGAAAAAAAACACAAACAAGAGAGCAAATCTGATAGCCAGGCCTGTTTAAGTATGTAACACAGGCCAAGCTTTGGCAGCAAAATGAAAACACTAGGATCTTCAACCTTATAATGTGCCCCCTGATTACCTGAAAGCATTTAGCCTGTTACTCTTTAGATACAGTCTTCCCAACTCTTCACACTCCTACAGCTGGAATTCAGGTATCAGAAACATTCTGCAGATAACTGGAGAACCATAACACTTTCACTATTACCGCATATTGAAAGAAGATCCAGGAGTGAAAGGGTTCTTGTAATCAGCAACAAAAACACAAGGGTTGAGTCACCCAGAATAAGCTCATCAAAACCTGCACCTCATATCTAGCATATTTTAAGTCACTTAAAGAGATAAATTGTTTACGCTTCTCTGGTTATTCTAAGACGTATGAAAATACTATTTCTAAAAAACACTTAACACCAGAAGTTGTCATATATTTATGTTTTTCAAACTGGCATCACAGCACGTAAGGCCATCTCTGCATCAACAGATGAAATTTAACCCCGCATCACACAAAGCAGTGACAACCGTATGTCCCACGTATCCTTCCAAATACCACACGCAGTAACTCCAGCAACCGGGAATCTGACCCAAAGAGGCCCACAGCCCCCTGGACGTTCAAGGTCAAAGCAGGACGGCCCCGGCAGCCCAACGCCAAGCTCATTCCCAGGCGGGAAGAGCTCCCTGAGGAAGCTCCACCACGAAGGGCGAAGCCAGGCCCCGCCGGCCGCTGCCGGGCTGCGGGCGCGGGGAGAGGCTCCGCACCCCAAAGCCCACCCGGGCGCGCTCCACGCCGCGGGGGGACAGAGCCCGGGGGGGGAGGGCGCACAGGTGCCACGAGTTAATTAAGGCAGAGCAATTAACAGGCTATAACCGCTCTCCCCGGGCTCCTCAGCATCTGTCTCTCGCACACAGCCCAGTACGGCCCGGCCGTCGTCCGCCACGACGGTGCCGGCAGGGAGGGCAGGGCAAGGCAGAGCAGAGCAGGGGGCCGGCTCGGCTGGGCTCCAGGGGCGGACCCTCCCCAACACCGGCGCGGCGACGAGGATGGAGGGAGGGGGGGAGCAGCAGGCGCTGGGCCGCGCTGCCTGCCCGCACCAGGGTCCCGGGGAAGGAGCGGAGGGAGCGGCGTTACCTGAGCGACCCGAGCCGGAAGACCCGACCGCCGCCGGCACCCCCGCGCCGCCCTGACAGCTCCCGGCGTGCCCCGCGCCGCGCCCGCCCCGCCCCGCCCGCCGCCCTGCGCCCCCTGGCGGGACGCGCGCAAGGCGCGCAGCAGGTTCTGTGCGGGTGCGTGTGTTTGCTTATTTTGCCTGATATTTCTTAGTTTACCAAATACAGCGCAGGTAAAAATGGAAAGAAGGTGGTTCTTTAGAAAAATATACTGGAACAGGTTGCGCAGTGAAGCTGTGGATGCTCCATCCCTGGACGTGTTCGAGGCCAGATTGGATAGGGCTTTGAGCAACCTGGTCTAGTAGAAGGTGCCCCTGCTCATGGCAGCGGGGGTTGGAACGAGATGATCTTTAAGATGACAGAATCAATTAGGTTGGATAAGCTCTCTGAGATCATCGAGTCCAACCTATGATCAAACACTACCATGTCAACCAAGTCACTAAGTGCCATATCCAGTCTTTCCTTAAAGACCTTCAGGGACTGTGACTCCACCACCTCCATGGGCAGCCCATTCCAATTCTAACCACCCCTTCTGCTCCCTTTCCAACCCAAATGGGTCTGTGATGCTATGATGTGATATTATGTTTATGTTAGCAGAAGCCACATTAGGAATTTTCTACAATTTCTTGTGATTAGTATGCTTGAATCCTTACTACACACAAAAGTGTATCAGTGCCCACATAGACAATATTGGAAGGACTTTTTTACTGCATCGCAAGAGCGATTTTCAACTGACCAATTCCACAGTATAAAGGGTACAGTTCTTAGACTGTAATCTGTTAGTTTTAAAGTCATCATTATGGTTCTCAAATGTAAGCAGGCTTCATAATAACAAGCAGAGCTTATGGTTATAAATGACTTGAGTAACTGCAAAAAAATAAAGGTGCATTCAGCTTACATGATTAATATTTCAGGCTTTGTCTGAGGACAAGTATTTCTAAAATATTGCCAGGGGAAATCTCATAATATTTATAAATCTTCTACTTGGTGACTTATGTTGCCAGCCAATATTTAATGAGGTCTAATTTTATTCTGCAGACTTGGGATAATAATAAAGAGGAAAAGCAATTCCTTTTCTCATTAAACTATACCAGGAATTGGTAGATGAAAAATAGTTACTTTCTGGAAAGCTGACAATTTCTACTGGTTTTCTGAGGCATCAAGTATGACTCTACATGTCATGTATTTTTAATTAAAATGGTGCACTTAAATTTATTTTTTTTTCTTTGAAGATAATTATAAATGCCTTTAAGATGGTTAACTAGGTTGATCATGCTTTTGGAGCTATTTAACAGTGGTGAACTTCACGGAGGGGAAGTGACTGTCAATAACTGACCATGTGTTTTCACATGCTCCTGCACTGCTGAGTGGCTGGATTTCTAAGCTTTCCTTGTGTTGAATTTAGTACTGGCAGCTACAGCTCAGAGCTCCAAAACACTTCTTTCAAATTGTCTCATCAACTTCATGTGCAGTGGCAATCAAAAAAACATTGTACATAGCTGGGAAGAATATTGAGAACAAGACGGGGTAGTTGTTTGGCTGCTGTATAAAAGGCTGGTGCAGCCTCAGGTTCATTACGGCATCAGTTCTTGTCTTCATGGCTCAAGAGGGATGTAGAGAAGTTGGGAAAGGCACTGTGGAGAGATGTCACTGCTATATTACAGCAAGAGCAATAATGATGGGGACTGTTTGATGAGAGAGAAGGCAGAGGAGAGGATGGATAAAATTCTACAAAATCATGAAAGGCAACAAAGTTGTTGTTAACCAAACCCCACAATGTGAGAATGAGGAGGCACAGAAAATTGTTTTCTGCAAAGCAGAAAACTTCTAGAACATATTGGCTGGAGCATTCTAGAACAACCAGGGGCTGGAGACTTGGACACTATCCATAGGTTGGAGGATGCATTATTCATACTGACGACAAAAACATCCATAAGTGGACACTGAAGGAATGGGGTAGGGATATACCTAAAGGGGAAGTACCAGGAAAAAACTGCACTATGGAGCTCTTCCTTTTTGTACTTCCTTTTACTGATGTTGGGAGTCAAAATACTGGGTTGGGTGCAGCACTGATGTTAGGTGCACTTGCTCCGTAGGACATTTACCTTCCTTTCTCTGTAATTACTTCACAGCAGAAATGGTGAGAAACTTTTAATAGACAATTTTGAATAAATGAAGCTCACACCCTGGAAATACTTAAAATAATTTATAACTTTGTAGCCTTGTGTAAGCCTTTGTAACGTCAAAGGCTCTTTTAGTAATACTAGGAGTCAATTCTCCTATAATTACATGGGGTTTATATTTGACGTATGACCTACTTGTCCAGAACAATTTAGCCCACAATATGTACACTGGCTTGTGAAATAATTGGAAATGAAACCCACCATGTGGACTAATTATTTTTCTTCCTTAAAAAAAAGGAAACAAACAACAACAACAACAAAACCCCAAACCACCAAACTCAGAACAGCGTGTAGACAGTATAGCCCCACCTTAGAATACTTCAACAAATTCATGATTTGTAAAAAACAACAAAATAACTCAGTTGAAACTGTTCACTATTGTCTGCTGTATTTTTTCTCACAAAATCTAACCTTACTCCATCTTCTTCTTTGCAACTCTCCTACTTGGTTTTGGTAACTCCAAGAACTAAGATTACTTCAAAATAATCATGTATTTGATAATAAATTGCTATAATAGTAACATGAAAATTTGCTTTTTCGTTTCAAGCTTTGCAGATCATGCTTTCAAATAACTCTCTGCAACCACAGAAGGTCTTGTGACTTCATAGAAAGTAAACACTTTTAAGACTGCAGAAAGAATCCTTTTTCTCAAAGCGAAAGTTTCTTTCCTTGGTGTCCTTGAGCACTGAACATCAGCTTCTTACATACTGTGAAGGTGGCATCCTGGATGAAGTGTGCAGTGGTGACAGTGCTCATAAGATAAGGAAAAGTCACACAGGCATGTCAGGGTGTTACAGTCTTTTGATAAAAGATCTCATGAGAGGCAGTAGAAAACCTCACCCCAGAGGAGCAGCTGCCTGTGCTGAGGGTCTGTTTGCTATGAGTACAGTG
The DNA here is from genome assembly GCA_013396875.1 of Vireo altiloquus. NCBI lineage: Eukaryota > Metazoa > Chordata > Aves > Passeriformes > Vireonidae > Vireo > Vireo altiloquus. The sequence goes on from VZRF01015809.1 coordinate 1,571,635, forward strand.
TGACAGCATTCAAGAGATGGGTGCACACGGATCAGGAGAAATTCAGGAAGACTTGTAAAGCTGCAAGAAAGGGTGGAGAGGGGTTTTTTCACAAGGCAGGGAGTGAGTAGTGGTGCATGACCTCCCACAGGACACAGACCCCAGTGATGGGGATCCTGTCCTTGCCTCAGCAGAGGCCTCTGCTCAGACTGAACTTTGCGGTCATGATGCAGTGACCCCTGCCAGCTGTTACCTCAGGGGTAGAACCAGAAATGCAAAAGCAAGAAAAACTGTGGGTTAAGACAATGATGTTTTAGTAGATGAGGGAAAGAGGAACAACCTCCCCTCTCCGCAAACATACAATCACTCACCACCTCCCACAACAAGACTGCTGATGTTCAGACAGTCTCTGAACAATGGTCACTTTGGAAAGACTATGCCCCGAGTTTTTACTGCCAAGCGTGATGTTATGTGTCATGGAACACCACTTTGGTCGATTCCAGTCGGCTGTACAACCTCTCCCCTGCCCCAGCCTCTTATCTCCAGTATACTTGCTGGGTGGCGCAGACTGAGACACAGAAGAGGCTTTGTCAGTGTGCAAACGCTGTTCCGAGCACACACCCCCAGGCACCGCGCACAGTTCTCGCGGGGAGGTGCCCGGGAGAGCAGACCCAGGCTCCTCCCCGTGGTGGTGTAGTAGGAAAGCAGGAGATGACAGCCCGATGTTGACAACGAAATGACTGGGCATAAGAAAACCCATGAGACCAGCCGATTGTGCTGACCTTGACCTTGGGGCCTCGGGACGCGATGGGACTCATCCCTGGGCCCCCAGGCCTGACTCTACCGCCAGCAGCGGCCAAGCCGTGGGGCGCAGCAGGCCCCGGGACAGCCTCCTGCCACTGCCTCCCAGGGCACCGCGGGGGCCGAGCTGCTGGATCCTGCACTGGGTCGCGGCAACCCCATGCAGTGCTACAGGGGAGGAGCGACTTGAGAGCTGTTCGGCGGAGAAGGATTCGGGGGTGCTGGCTGACAGCCAATATGAGCGAGCAGTGTGCCCAGGTGGCAAAGAAGGCCAGTGGCATCTTGGCCTGTATCAAGAATAGTGCGGCCAGCAGGACCAGGGCAGTGATTGTCCCTCTGTACACAGCACCTCGAGTGCTGTGATCAGCTTCTGGGCCCCTCACTTTGAAAAGGACATTGATGTGCTGGAGCGTGTCCAGAGAAGGGCAACAAGGCTCTCGAAGGGTCTAGAAAACACGTCTTATGAGGAACGGCTGAGGGACCTGGGGTTGTTTAGTGTCGAGGAGAGTCGGGGGGGACCTAAATGCTCTCTACAACTTCTTGAAAGGGGGTTTTTGGGGTCGGTCTCTTCTGCCGTGCCTACTGTGACAGGTCTAGGGTGAACGGCCTTGAATTGAGACAAGGAGACGTTCAGATTAGACACTAGAAAAATAATTTTCACCATTAGGGCGGTCAAACATTGGAACAGATTTCTCAGGGAGGTGATGGAGACGCCATCCCTGGAGGTGTTCAAGAGGCGGCTGAATGCAGCGCTGGGTGATGTGGTTTAGGGGTTACAGCGGCGGTGCCGGGGGACTGCTGGTCTGGATGATCTCAAAGGTCTCTTCCAGCCTTGCCGAGCCTGTGATTCCGTGACCCTACGACTGCACACAGGCGGCGCTGTGGAGGGCGGGCGGCGGCCCCGCGCCTGCGCCGGCGGGAGAGCGGCCGCTCGCTGCGGCGTGCCCGGCGCTGCTGCGTGCCGGCATGGCGGCAGCGTTCCTCATGGAGATCAGGCGGGGGACGCAGAGCGCGTTGCTGGTTATCCGGTAGTGCGGGCCCGCCGCCGCTCGGGCCGCGCGGGGCAGGCGGGGGGCGCGGCGGGGGCGGCGTGTGGGCCCCTCTGGCCT
>VZRF01015809.1:1573552-1667448 GCA_013396875.1 Vireo altiloquus
GGCGCCTCTTCTTGCCTGTTCGGCTCGGCGCAGCCCGGGCTACTGTGCAAATAAATTTTTCCTGAGAACGGTGGAATGTTTCTCTCGGCTGCTCTTCGTTCACCGCGTGGATCCCGGGGCGCGACTGGGGCTGCGGGGGAGCTGCGGGCCGGGCTGCGTAAAGCATCCTTCCCGAGGCATACGCGTTGCTTTTCCTCCGCAGCGCGGCGGCGGAGCTCCCCAGCGCGCCGGTGGAGGTTTCGGTGTGCGCGGATTCCCTGGCAGTGAGGAGCGGCGGGAGCTGCGATGCGGCGGCGCTGCCGGCAGGGGTCAGGCTGGCGCCGTCCTCGTGCCGCGGGCTCCGGCGCCTGCGCGGGGACGGGCTGCACCTGCGCGTGCGCCTGCGCGATCCGCCGCCCGCCGCTGGTGAGGGCCGGCCGGGGGAAAGGGGGGAACCCAGTGGGTAACCAGGAATCCGGCGGGTTTAAGCGAGAGCGACTGGAAAGTGTAGAATCTGTAGAGCAAACTCCTCCTGGGATTGTCAGTTTTAGAAATCGAAAGTGCAAAATGACGTAATGAAAGGGAAGCGCGGTGTGTTTGGGATCTGCTCACAATTCCCCCCTCCCACGTGCTTCCCCATAGTACTATAAAATTATTTTGTTTCTCTCCTGTTCATCGTTTCGTAGCTGAAAATCATGGAATCATAAAATGTTAAGGGGTTGGAACGGCCTTTAAAGTACATGTAGTCGCAACTCCCCGGTGCCATTGGCAGGGATACATCCCGCTAGACCAGGTTGCTCAAGGATTTACCCAGCCTGGCTTTGAACACTGCCAGGGTTGGTGCATCCACAGCCTCCCTGGGCAGCCTGTGCCACTGTCTCACCACTCTCACAGTAAATAATTTCTTCCTAGTATGTAACCTAAATTTCCTTTCTTTCCGTTTGTACCCATTACTCCCTGTCCTGTCAGTAGTGCAGTAATGTGATGCATCCAGGCAGTTGGACTACACTTGTCCATCCCTGACCACTTAATCATAAAGGATTATGGGTTTATGTTGGGGCTCATTGTTCTCACAGCTGGGGTTTCAGAGGTTAATATCACAGGCCACATCTGCAGAGTTACCTTCTTCCAGTATGCTAATTCAGGTCTAGGATGTGTTTGCAGTTAAATAGAAAGCATTTTAGTACAGCTGTTGCTTTCTTTCATTCTGACATGCAAGCTCAGTATGTGTAGATTCATTTCATATGATGTGACACAGAAAGATATATTAAATAACACATAATTGCCATTCTGAGCTTTTAAAGTAGAAAAGGACAGTACTGTAAAATACAGTAATGACTTCAGCACCAGAAACACACTGGAGTACTCTGTTGATATGCTGAGATTGCCTTTGTACATTAATCTGTAATTATGCATGTGCTTTGGCACTCAGTTATACTAAAATTATTTAATGTGTCCTATTAACGAGACATATTTCAAAAAGCCAATGATGAAGTTTTAAAAATCAGTCTTGGAAAGTCATGCTAGTGAAAAATAAGTGTGTGAACCAGGTGGTAATCAACGTATCTATTGGATAGTTTTAGTCACCCTTTGATGTTTTATATTATTATGCAAAATAGTTGAAATTCTTGAACCTTTTAAAACACTTTTCTCTTGTGGTTGAATCCTAAATTTCAGATATTGAATGTCATTGCTCACAGTATACTTTGATTGTTAAGTATGAGAAAGTGGGTGATGCAAAGCAAAATCATATGGAGAGCTAGGCTTACTGTTTTACTTTTCTTCCACTTAATGTTATAGGATAATTTGGGGAGGGTTTTATAGCTTATGTTTTTACTTTGAAATGTGGTTTGAGCTGCCTTTTGTGAGACCATTTTTGCTTTCCTGGCCTGTAGAGGCCGTTGCTCACTGTCTTTTCCTGAAGTGGTTCCGCAGTGGTGGTTTTTACCTGCCTGAAAATGTAAAACTAGTGCCTCCCCCTGCTCCCTATCCTGACTATTCGTGTTGCATATTGGTGTGTCCCCTCATATTGCAGACACACTGATTATCAGAAGTATCATTAAAAAAGAGTGGCATTGAATTTTCATTTTTATAATCTCTGCAATGATATGAGTATATCAACTCGCACTCTGGAGAGGATGTGCAACTTGAAAATAATTATTCACATGTACAGTTCCTACTCAGTAATATGGGGCATGAGGTGGAGATAGCAAGTTTTTCCTAAATCTAAATGCTTGCTTCTACAGGTAAAAAAGTTAAGGTTGTGTTTAAAATGTCAGCATTTTGCTTTGTCTGTTAGATTTATCCTTTTTGGTTTAAGGTATTTGGCAGGATTTTTTTGTACAAGTGACTGAAAATTTTACACAATTTTGAAGATTAATATATTTCGTTCCATCTATAGACGTGGTTTTTACTTTGAGGGAGAGCCTGAAACCCAACAAGAATTACATCTTTTACTGTCAGTCCTGTGGTGACATCGTAGTAAAAGACCGGTGAGTACGGCAGTGTCTTGTATTTATAGCAATAAATGCCCTAGTGATTGGTATTCATGTTATTTCGTGTACTTAAAGACAGCTAAAAGGTATTTCTTTTGAAACTGATAGACAAGAACACATTTGAAGCACTGCAGATGACAAAAAGCAAAATTACCTGAAGCAATTTTTAACTGTTTATTCATTTACTTCTTGATTTCTTTCTTCCTCTGTACTTCAGGCATCCTTTTCAGTTCTTTTCAGTCTCTTATAAATTTCCTTCAGTCATCATGCTGTAATTATGAAGTGGCTGCTCAGAATGGGAATATTGACCACAGCTTCCTTTTATCTGTTAAGCAAAGCCTGCCTCCACGTAGTTCAGGGATGCTGAATTTGGGAAACACAGGAATTGTGTCTTAGCTGTGCGACTCGGCCTTATCTCTATTCCTTACAAAGTCTGCAGAGTGAATGGGAATTTTACTAAAAAGATGCTGCATTGTCTAGCTTTTCTGATGAACAATTTTCATAGCTTCAGCTGAATATATAAAAATTGTTAGATATGCACTTAGAGCCTTTTATGATCTGTGTGGCTCCTAATACTCAAAATGATTATACAATTGCTTTTCGTTCTCTAAATTTCTGTTACTTCCTTGTCATAGGTATGGATTCATGGCTAGCCTGAATGTAACTGAATGAGGATTTCTTAACTCTCTCTTCTCAAATGTCTCATCAGAAAGTCTAGTAGTAACTCTTAATTTGATACATTTGTAAAGCAGCAAAATGTCTATTTTCTAGGCAGTAACATTTGCTTTCAAAACATTGCACTTTTATATTCGCATCACTGAGTGGGCGTTTTCCTGAATTTCAGCACATCAAATTCATGTGCAGTTTAAATCTTTTGGTTCTGCATCCTGTAATGTGACACAGGCAGAATCTTTGAGAAGGGAAAAAGAATACATGTCCATGGTTTTTCACTTGTCATTTCTCCTTGCAGGGTGCCTCTGAGCCCCTTGAATGTTGACACCAAAAAAACTTAAGAGTAGAAGAGTGGAGCTGCCAGTATATCCAACACCTTCTGTTCCAGCATTTCCAAAAGGAAGAGAGTAGCATAGTCAGAACTTCTAGCTACAGAATTTACGTGTTCCTCTCTCCAGGAAGAGTTAAGTATGATAATGACAGCAGAGGTAGAAGGATTGAAGGGAAATTGCAGAACTGTGTGAAAGAGAACTATTAAAGTCTGAATTACTAGGAAAGGGTCTGTAAGAAGGAAAACCTGAGATTTAGAAAATCATACCTTTAAGAAGAAATTGAGATAAATGGGATTTAGTTTAGATAAGGTTGTGGAAAAGACGTAAGATTGCTCCAATATCTAGGAAGTTGCTGCAAACAAGGTGGCAGTAGTCTTCAGTTGAAGCAAGAAGAATCTAAGTTAAAATGGGAAAAAAACCCCAAGCCAACAAACCACCCCAAACCTATTCTAAAGCTTATTTTTTTACAGTTAGAAAGCCTTAAGGCATAGGAAGCCTTCCTTTTAGAGGTTAGATTAAGAAATATACTAGTGATACATTAAATGGTTACCTAGAAACAGAGACTAGACAAGAATAAAGGAATAAAGGAATAAAGGAGGTATTTATTTGAAAGGCCTTCAGATGTACACTTTGAGCTCCAGAGAGTCCTGCCTCAGTGGATCCCAAAATGGACGACAGGTCACGAGTTCTTCACACTTTTATATCAGCATAAATTCACCAACCAGAGCTCAGCCAATGATGTAATTTCCCCAAGCTTGCCCTCTTCAAGATGATGGTTTACAGTTTTTCAACCTAGGACAGTCTGGGTGTTCTTGGAGAGCAAACTAGAGAGGCTTTGTTATGTCTATCTTAGTATCAGAAACAGCACTTAAGATACAGGAAACTTCAGAGTTACACTAGCCATACACATTTGAAAAATATAAAAGTTAAAACCTAAGGCATCACTAGGAATGGTTTAAATGTAAGTAGTCCTTCCTTGGTGCACAANCAGAAACAGCACTTAAGATACAGGAAACTTCAGAGTTACACTAGCAGTACAGGATTTGAAAAATATAAAAGTTAAAACCTAAGGCATCACTAGGAATGGTTTAAATGTAAGTAGTCCTTCCTTGGTGCACAAAAATTGACTCTATACATTTTCTGAAATACTCTGCCTCAGTCTGTTTCCTTCCATAAATCTGATAGCTCTTCAGAGGTTAGGGTTATGATCTTTCATTCTTTTCTATACCCTCATTACCCACATTAGAGGAAATTACTAGATTTTTTTTTCTTGCCTCATGCAAGAGCTGCAAAGAATTAGGGATACTTTATTTTTTCTTTCTCTCCTTCCAGCTGGGCTAAGCATACCTCATATATAAAATAATTCTTTAAGACTTTATTTCTGTAATGAAAAAATTGTGGGTGGATGCCAGATGCCCACCAAAGCTGCTCTATCACTCCCCTCATCAGCTGGACAGGGGAGACAAAATGTAATGAAAGGGGTCACAAGTCCTGCCAGCAAACCTGTTCCAATGTGGGCTTCTCTCTCTCTCCGTGGGTCCACAGATTCTGCCAGACTTCCCGTGGGGCCACAGCCCCTTTTGGGCATCTCTGCTCTGATGTGGGGTCCACCATGGAGGGCATCCATGTGCTCCACTGTGGACCTTCATGGGCTGCAGCAGGACAGCCTGCTTCACCATTATCTTCCTATGGGCTGCAGGGAAAACTGCTCCAGTGCCTGGACCACCTTCTCCCCTCCTTCTTCCTACTGTCCTTGGTATCTGCAGAGCAGTTGCTTTCAGATTTTCTCACTCTTCTGACTGCAAGATGTTTTTTCCCCCCTTATAAAATACATTTTCTGAGAGGCACTACCACTGCTGATGGCCTCATCCTTGGCCGGTGGTGGGTCTGTCTTGGAGCTGGCTGGCGTTGGCTCTGTCAGACATGGGGGAAGCTTCTGACAGCTTCTTACAGAATCTTTCCATGGATGCCCCCTACTACTAAAAGCTTGCCATACAAATACGATACAGGGGAGTGGTCACAGCATGAACCAGCTAGAGTTCAAGAAGCATTAGGACATGGTATCAGCCTTCAGGTTGCCCTGTGCAGGGCCTGAAGCTGAATGCAATGATCCTTGTGGGTTCTTTCCAAGTCAGAATATTCTATGATTCTGTGATGATGCTTTGTACTGCACAAATATTCCACTGAAAATCTCATGGCAGAGGAAATCTAGTTACACTTTTCCTACATAAGTAATGTTAAACCTGACAATTAACTGTCAAGCTGGGCTGTCCCAAGATTTTTTAATAAGTAGATAAGGGAGACTGCAGTTAAAGAAATGCAGTTGTTTTTCTTTTTTCTGATGGAACCGAACAGTTATATATTTAAAAGTCCAAAGTCCATTTTACTTCCAGTTTTCAGTATTTTCTGTAGACTGTGATATTACTGGTTATTAGTTAAAAGTGACATTAGAGGTTACTTTTCTTGATTCAGTCTTACAGGGGTCTCTATGATCAAATACTTACCTTATCCTGGAAGATCATTTAAGAGTTATATTTTTATGTCAGGGTTCTTACAGACTAGTGCTTAACTTCAAACTTTTTAAAACTAAGTTAATTACCTACTCTTCTGGTTGGAATCTGAGAACTATCTACAGCAGGAGATTTAGCCTGGCTAGATTAGACACTTTCAGGTCCCAACCTAAGAACTGTTTGTTGCTCTCTGTGAGGGCAGCCTAGGTTGACTATCTTCAAGTAGAAACTCAGTTCTCATTAGGAGCAAGTTTGGGGAGATAAGTCACCCTGTTTTCTAGGTTTTATCATGGTATTTATCAGCCTCAATTTAGTCAGTACCTAGTAAACCTCAAGTTGATTTTGTTGGTTTGTTTTTCTGTAAAGCTCCATTTTTATTAGGGTTACATTTTTCCAGTTCTGGTGATCCTGGATATGGCTTCCCACCTATGTTTCAGGCAAAAGTCTGAAACACAGTGGAAAGAGTATATTTTCTGTATAGCTCAGAGTTAGGAGGAGTCTGTTGGAAAAACTACTTTTGTTGGGAAAGAAGTGAAAAGCTTGATGCTGTAGACTGTGAGACTAAAGAAATGTTGATGTAATGAAACAGGACAGGATTAGTCTGCAGCTTAAGGTAATCTCTGTCTTTTTTTTCCCTTGTAAAAACATTGCTGAGCAATACCAGCTTTAAATTACTTTTGTGTAAAAAGCAATACAGAAAGACTTTTTTTTTTTGCAGCATGAGTCCAGGCGCTGGAACTAATTGTAAAGGCTGATGAAGAATCAGTTATTAGGCCAACACCAGAACTAAACTCTGCACTTTGGCAGAATTGAATTTTATCTCAAGCTCCTGATAAGACCACAGAAAATGAGAACAGATATACACAGTGCGGAGAGGTGATCTTAGGTGTTGGTAAAGCTGGGTCAGAGGATGAGTTATTCCAACTTTCATCTGCAGGTGGAGCAAGCAGAGTTTAAAATGTTTTGTCTATCTGGAAAAAAAGGATTTTTTAATAAATGATTTTTCTTTCACCCACCAAACAATTCAGAAGGGCCTAGGAGCTACAGTGGGAAGAACTGACATCTTCAGAAAATGTTAGTCTGGGAACTGCAAGAAAGGGAGGATGCCTAACTGTTGGCTTAGCAGCTGTGATTTTATTTGCAGAGTAGCACCATAAGCAAAGTTGTATTTGCAAGTTTTAAGTATGGGTAGAATCGAGAAACTCAGTGTAAAGGTTTCAGGTGGCAGCTGAAGAAATATTCTAACAAAAAGAAAGCATTCAAGGAAACTGGCAGAGAGCAGAAAATGCAAACCCAATACAACTGATAATGAAAGCAAAGTAATATTTCAGGGATCAGTATCCTTGATCCCTACAGCTACCTGGGAGAAAGGGATTTGCCTTTTTAGTATATGACTTCTGAAAGTTGGATCTGAGTATCCAAATCTAAATTAAGATTGAATTATCCTTTGTTAGTTGTTTTATGTGTTTGGGTTTTTTAATGAAGATGTACTGTGGTATTTTTGTCCAGTTTTAGCTTTTTCAGGTCTGGTATCTGGAACAGAGAACGTGCTAAATCTTGCTGTGGCATGAGTCTGTTTCTCTTGGTTTTATATCAACATTTGGTGCAAGGGAACTTTACAAGAAGTAATAATAATTGTAATTACAAATGCTCATTGCCATATTTTTCGTGACTGGGTAGAACTGTTTTATTTTTGCCATGTGATTCATTTCAAGAGAGGACTATGCTAAATTCCACCTTAGAATCATTGGAGATTCACCCTTGGGAAATGCTTCATCACAGACTTGGCAGGAAACCCAGCCATTGCTTTCTCAGAATTTACCCAAATAAAGTGCCTTTGGCTGAAAAGAGAGTCAAGCACTTCCTTTTGAGAAAATGCCATGCTTTCCCCACTATTTGTAGGAAACCTAAGCTCTTTTCTAGTGTCTTAGAAATTAATTATAACATAATGATATATTTGTCTCTTCTTCCCTCTAAGGAAATTTCTGAGAGTCCTTCCTCTGCCGAGTGAAGACTGGAGTGATTTAGTTGAAGAGTGGTGCTGTCACCCTGACCCCTTTGCCAGAAGCGCTTTGCACCCTCAGCATGGTGACTGTTTTCTTGGAGACACCTTTTTTCTGTTGAATTCAGGAAATGACTCACATGTGCCTGAATCTCCTGTGTGCTGCTCAGAGGCTGGACACCATGTTTCCCAGAGTGGCTCCAACTTGGTAAAGTATTTTCTTCAAATAATTTTTAGGTGAAGGTATTTGGACTTTTTCATTGTAAAGTGCTTTTATTGTTACTGGTTTTATTTAATTTGTATGTACTACAGAACTGTTTTGAAGGTCATAGGGAGTTCTTGACATTCAGCTGTACCGAAGCCAGAAAATATTCCGAGCTGTTTTTACGTTTTCTGAAGCTCGCACCACAGTCTTGATATTGACCTTCATATGCAAGTAGAACTTAGTCCTATAAACAGAATTAGAAGCTACTTAATTGTGTAGTTCTAAACCTAAATATTTTCCTCTGAAATTATGAGTGAAAGACATCAGAATTTAGTAGGATAATAACTGTGATGGGTTAGATGTTTGTTGAAGAATAGTGAAGCTAAGAATGAAGCGGAAATTGAAGTAAAATTTTTTTTTTCTCACACTGTGACTTGAGGCATAATCATTATTATGATCAAAGGGAAGTGTGATTTTTTTTTTCCTGTCTTTTTTTTTTTAATTTTAGAAAGACTTGGTAATATCAGAATGTGTGCTTTGGGTTTAGATGTGGCTGTCTTATGTTCTTAAAGCATAGTAAGGAACTTGAATTTGTTTGACTGCTCTGTCTAGTGAAAGGAACCTGCCATCCCATGTTACAACTCTTCATGTTGATGTTTCTGAGATGTTCCAGGATAAGATAGATTCATCAACCGAGTCTATAAGAAGAAGGCTGTCGTTTGAGTTAGAAACGTCAAAATTTGTTGTTGCCCAGAGAAAAAAAAACATTTTTAGGGGTGCTGATGTTTCAGTGGTGGGGTAAAACCCATGAAAAAAGATGTTTCACTCTTTACTCTTGGATGTGTAGCACTTGTATAAAAGTTTAAGCAATAATGTTTTCTTCTGCCAGAAAATCCAGGAACTCAGATCACCAAAGCCTACATTTTCATAAAGCCTTTTCTGATAATCTGCTGCTTGTCTGCATTTGTGCTGACAAAGGCTGGGTTTACACATGCTGTATTTTCTCCCAATACCAAGTATTAAACTGTCTACATTGCTGCCTTGGCAATTTTTGTGTCTGTTAACAACTGATGACTTATTATGTAGAGATTTCCAGCATGAAACATTTAATCTCTTGAGAACTAACACCAGAGACCCTGATTTCTACCTGCTGCTTATAGTCATATGTATTATCCCCAGTAAGAATCACCGGGATTCTTGCAGTTCAGTGGTTGCTGGTGCAATGCTCCAAGTGACCCCTCTGCTTGGGGAGCAGTTCTGTCCTGTGGTCCCTATCTGCAAGTCTTGCAGCTGTGATCCGTTGGGTTTCTTGTTCCATTGTTCTTTGAAAAGCAGAATATGCGGAGAGGAAAATAAGGACTGATACCCTGAAAAGGTATCAGCATGGCAGAAGCAGATTAATTTGGCTTAACTCTGTGTGAATGGGGTTATTTCTTCTAAGTTTCCTTAAGGAGGTGAAGTAAATGATTCCAAATTTCCAAGAGGACAATGCTTTCTGCCAGAGATTGCCAAAATGAATTCTCGCATTCCAGTAATCTTAAAAGAAATCTTAGAACAACAGGAATAAGTACAGGAAGAGGCAGGGTGCATGGAGTTCATATTGCACACTTCTTCATCAAAGAGAATGTTTGTGAGAAAAGGATTGATTTGAATGCAGAAATGTAATAAAAGGATGTGGAACAAAGATGTTATTGAGATGTGGGTCAAACCAGGATAACAGCAGAACTTTTGAATGCGGGAGGAGGCTGTTTTATGTCAGAGGTATACAATAGTAGTTTAGTGTGATGAATTTTCATGTTTGCTTCCTTATATTTGCATTGAAGTTGAGAATTTGTCCCTTGTTTGTGTCAAATCCCTTTTTCTACATTTTTCACACTTTCAATGAATTCTCATTTCTGTGTTTGCTTATTTTCAGCATCACTCAGTTGCCAAGTAAATGAGCAAAAGTGTGAGATCCAGCAGAAACTGGACTAATAAGGAAAAAAAACCCCTTATCCTGAAGCAGAAAATTCTTTCATAATATGAGTAATAGAAAGTTACAGGCAAGACAGATTGCTATTGGCATAAATGTTCTCATTTCAGAGAATATTGTTGCAGTCTGCCCCAGTATGAAAGTTCCTTTTTAATTGCATTGCAGTTCTTTGGAAAGTGTTTGCCTATGACCAAAATAGTAGCAAAAATGTACTAGAGATGCTTAAACAATCTTTTCCAGACTCCAGTGGGACCAAGACAGCATCCGTCCGTTGCAAACATATTTTTCACATCTATTAGTCTTCCAGTGTAACATAGTTTTTAAATGTCACATGGTCTTGCAGAATCTTAATGGTATCTCTTGGGGAAAATATTTTTCCTGACACCGTATCAGGGATCCTTAGTAATAGAAACAGAAAATATTAGACTTGTGATCCACCTGCATCTGCAGATTGCCAGCAGCTGCAAGTTGTCAAATAGATATATTGATTTAATTAGTTGAGCTAAAACTATCCCTTTTTCCATTGAAGCATGATACAACGAGTTAGTGATGTTTTTTAGGCACAGCTCTCAGTCAGCACCTGTAACTGTAGTCAGAAAAAAACCACTCAAGTTGTAGTTTTCAAGGAAGTACTGTGTATCCTGTACTCATACTGTGCAGTATTTGTACTGGGCTCAGACACTGGCTTATGCAAAACCTTGTCTATTTATCCTTGCTTTTCACACTGATCAAGTAATTTCACTGCATATGTTTGAGAGGAGTAGCAAGGTAGGAATTGGGAAAGGGGATAACTGCATATGTGTGAACCAGATGATTTTCCTGATCTCCGTAACAAGGAGACTGTTGTTCCAACATAGTCAACTCTCAGGCTTTTAGTTTGATTCCCTATTTTTGACCATCANGACCAGAGCTCTAATGTGCTACACCCAGGTTAATAAGAACCAGCTCTGAAGCTTAGACTTTGGATTAAAGTAAGAATTGTTTGATGTATTGAATTTAAATATTAACACTGTAATTAGCAGGAGTCTTAAATGGTAGATTTCATCTAGAAACGAGATCTTTTACAAAGGACAGTAATAGATGCATAAAGCTAAGGCAAATATTCAGTGATGTTTTGGAGAGTGTAGAGACTCCTTGAACTAGATATTGTTATCCACGTTTTTTGTTTTTAATAAGCCCTTGATGACATTGCTTTCTCTGAATTTATGAAGACTTTTTGAACTTGTGTATACTTTTAATATGAAAAATACTCTCCTATAGTGAGTACCAAACTATATTATGCATCGTGTGACAAATGGCTTCCTTTTTTTGATACAAACAGGGTTAGGATTTTGTAGCATGAGCTATTAGGACGTATGTTTGTTTTTTTCTGTTCAGCTTTTCCTAAATGTTTGTGATTTTATGTATCTCAATGATACCCCTCAGTTTTCTGTCTTCCATGTGCTCTCCAGTTACGTGTATTTTCATGCCACATATGGAAACTGTTTTACACTTCTGACAATTATTCTTATTGTCAATACCTTTTCTGTATCTGCTAGAATTGAGGGAGAAAGGTTGTTCAAAAACAGAATCTACTGCACCTTTCTGGAATATTATGCTGTGTTGTGTACTTCAGCTGTTTCCTAGTAACTCAAAATAATCTGCAGACGTTTTCTGGTCTCTGCTGAACATTGAACTGGTATTCAACTCCTGTAAAACTGTCCGCAGTGGCTAGAACTTGTTACTGAGTAACGGTAGTCACATTGCTGCATACTATTTCATAGTATATAATAATATATTTTATATTTTGGAGTACTTCATTTCAGGTGCATTATTTCACCCTTAGCTATATCGAATTTAGCTTATCATTTTATCATCCAGTCACTCAATATTGCAAGATTCTCCTGTTAGCTATTACAGGTTGTGTTGTGTGGATAGACTGCCAGATTTTAAAATTAGTGTGAAACTTGTAAGCAAGTCTTAAGTGTAGAAAGCTGAAGTAGTGAAGGCAAATATGTGTGCATGTAAACATAAAGAGAACAGAAACAAGTAAAAAGTTCACTCTCTGCTCTGTAAATTATGTTACAGTTACACATTCGTTTTTCAGAATCTCTGAGTGACATTTAAATGATATTTCTTTGTCCTACAGAAGTCAAAAGAAAGTACCAGAGTAATTTGTAAGCGCTGCAAGACAATGCTGGGAGAAACAGTTTCATCAGGTATGAGATGTTCAAACAGAAATAGACTTGGCTGCATCAGCCATCGAACACTGAAGGAAAGTAGCTTATCAATAAGGTGCCGTGGTGATTCCTGTGTGTTTATCTCATTCCCTTCTGGAATGGATGAGGTTGTTGCTTCCAGTGTTTGACCTTGAAAGTGACTTTCAGCAGGAATTTTCATCATCCTTGTTTCTGTGGCATATTTGGCTAATTCCAAACCTTTGGAAGATTCAATGCGTGGTTCCAGTTTACTAGGAATCCCAGTAAAAATGGACAGTTGAGAAATTACAGGTTGCTTATTTTCTTGTCAGTTCTACAGAATAAGTGAAAGGTAAATTCAGAGCTTGATCAGCATAACTTAAAGCTGAAGATTGCTAACAGTCAGCCTGGTTTTGTGGGAGGGAAGCCTTTTCAAGGAAACAGATTATGTCTTATCTGATGATGAACTGATGGGATTATCGGTTTAAAGGTTGTAATTATATTTGATCAACAGGGTTTACCTGAAGTGGTGTAAAGATGAGTGTCTGGTTATTTTTAAAATTCAGCTTTTAATGGAAGAGAAGCAATGATAAGACTGTTATTAGCAGGGTACATTCTTTCATTCTCTCTCTACTCCACTGCATCAGTTCAGAGATCTGGTGAATATAAAAACTTCTCAGAAAATGGAAAGCCTGTTTAAGAAATGTCTTAAGGAGAGACAAGACAGAAGGTCTCCTGTTACAGAATGTTCTGATTGTCCTATACAGGAATCTGAATAATACAAGCTTTAATGAAACCAAATTTAAGATAGAGTGTTTGAAAGCCCACAAGGCAAGATGTGACTTTGGGAAAGGAGTGCTTGGAAAAGAGCATGAATAACAAGGTCATGAGTAATAGATCAGTGGGAATGGGGAAAGGCAAGCACTGTAGATGTGCCAGGATTTGTTATGGACTCTGCATATGACTGAAGTTAGATAGCGTACCCATTGTTTTGACCATGTTTCTTCAGTACTGTAGGAAATTTTGGTAGAGTTCAGAGAACAAAAGGTATGTAAGTTGAGGCAGAACCATCTCTGTGAAAAGAGACTAGAGAGCAAACTTGGTTGTCACTCTTTGTTGCTTCTTCATGAGCAGATATCAGTGTCTTGAAGATGAAGCAGGGTTAGAGCAGTATAGCTGTGGAGGCCATATTCAGCTTTGAGATTCCCCCCATTGACTGTTCCTTCCCCCAGCTCTATCCACATATATGTGGATATGATTTTTTCCTTGGGAAATCACACCTTCTATCTCTGTAAGCAAACATCTTCTGAATTCCCAATACCCTTGTAGCAGTAGCACCAATTCCTTACTCAGGGTAATGGCTGAGGAAATAGAGGGACTGAACTGTATTTTCCTCCTGTCTCATAGCATGGAGCAGACTTAATTAAACTTAGAGGTAGAATACAATTTTCTAACAGTGAAGACAATTTAAAAACTGTAGGATTTACCTGGAGAAGGGATGGGATTGCCAAGCTTTTGGAAGGTTTAAAACAGATTAAGTGTCTTCCTGAAATGTTTGCTTTCATCCAGTTTTAATGGTATGTGTGGACAGGGATCAGATAAAACCCTTCCATCCTTAAAACTTGTGGACCAAATGAATCTTCCAGTTGTTCACATGCTGAGGCTTAGTGGAATGAATTTATTACTCTTAACCTGTTTTGCTGGCCCACGGTTAGGCTGCATTTGCAGCATAGACCCAGATCTTCAATATGATCATCTTTGGCCTGGCTTTGTTGAAGGGGATTAAATTATGTCCTCCAAAACTTCCATTTAGTGTTAAAAGCTGTCTTAGTGGAGCTTTTGGTGAACAGTTACATTGCAATTCAGAATGTATGCAGTGTTAACATTGAGTGAGTGTGATTTTTGGAAAGAAGTTGCATTCTGTTCTTTGAGCAAAGAAGAAAATTATTCCCCCGTGTGAGCTGTTATTAAAACTGTCTCTTGTGATTCACTGCAGCATTACTAAGCAGCAGAGGGTACTAAAATACTTATGTAAGCTATGCTGATCTCAGTGCTTTAGGAAAGTTCATTCAATTCATCTTTCAGGTTTGGCTTGAGCTCTTGCTTGCTTCGTTTCAAGATGATTGTTCCCAGCGTTAAACAAAGATCAATATGAATGAGAAATTGCTGATCTTGTCATTAGCTCAGAGCAGTTGTCTTCAGGAGGTGTAGGTTTTTTGGTGTGGTTGCTTCTACTCCTACAAACCCAAGCAAAATATGATTGTCTACTGGGCCTCTTAATTGACTCAAGAACAAATATTTAATTAGTATAGTGATATGGTGACTTACAGTCTAATCTTAACAAGTTAGTTATTCTATTATATTTGAAAAATGTTTTTGTCATTTTAGATACCATTAAATATTACGTCACGGAGGTGATTATTCAACTAGCTGAGGGAAGTTTCAGTCCAACACCAAGGTAACAAAAAAAAAAATGCTCTAATGTTGTAGTTTCTTAAATAATTACATATACATCTAAATACATATACAGAGTGCAATTTTATGTAATCATCACAGAATGAGGCATTGTAAAGGCAAAGTAGCCTGAATTCACTCATGTGCAGTTTCGTTTGCTCATCTTTGTGAGTGATGCAGGAGATAGATTGTGTATAATTTGTGCCGGTCTCACTATTCAGGTGATAAGCCAAAATAAAATACTTATTTATTTTGATCTGATTAAGTTTGCACAATGTCTGGTGACTAATTATGGAAACAGAAGTTTATGTTATGTAAAGTTAAATTAAGTAAAGCTTGAAATGTTTAACTGGAGGCTTTTGAATTTGAATTCAGTTTAAATTTAAGACTAAGATAAAAGAAAACTTGATCTAGCTACTTGGTATCACGTACAAGGGTTTAATCACAGTTCTTTGCTTTTGGGAATTATATTTGAAATGTGTACATCATTCTGAGCTTTGTGTTCGTATGTGTAAAATATAATAGGCAAAAGCTTCTATTCAGCATTTGACCATTAATGTTGGCCAAAATAAAGGATGTAGAGCAATTTAGAATCCTAATCTATTAAAAAATACCTGTTGCAGAAAATAAAATGTTCTCTGGTTTTGAGTGAGAGGAAGAAAAAGAAGCCCCATCTTTCAGTAAAATGTTATTGTAGGATGTAGTGGAATTGAAGTATGAGATACTGGTTTACCTGTAGAGCATAGATATGAATGACTGTCTGCATAGTTGTTATGAAAACATATGATATGTGGTTAATTCTTAAACAGGTTTCAATTTGTACAGAGCATGGTTGCTCAGTGTCTTTTGGAATTATCTTCTGCTAAAAGCACATTTAGATTCACCATAAAAGGAGATAATGGAAAAACTTATATTCTGGTAAGTTTTTAAGTCTTCATCTTCCTGAAGATTAACCTATGTATCCCAGTTCCTAAAATTTATTATTTATGCAGTTCATTATTATATGTTTAAAAAATTAACAAATTCAAATTCTCGAAGTGATTCTGAGATGCATCTCTTCAAGTAAGAACATCTCTGAATTTTTTAATCTAAGTAGACGTACACATAGACATTTTATTGATACAACGATGAAAGTACTACAGATGTACCACAAGTAGCACAGAAATAACACTATTTTGTATCCAGAAAACACGGAAAGCTTAAGTTTTAACTTTTTGATACGTATTTCACCTTCTTGCTCCAGCGCTTCTTTTCTTTAATCACCAGAAGTGAATCAAATTGTATAGCATCTTTCACAAGGATTGTCTCAAGTCAGCAGGGGCTATTAATGTAGTCAGTGCATTGCGTTGTGAAGTGAAGTGCAAACAAAAATAAAATTGCCTATTATGCTTAATGTTCTAATGCTGTTAAACTTGGTTAAGCTTGATATTTAGATGGTGACAGCTAGATTCCTCAAACTTTTAAGATGGATAGGAGTTACCTTAGTACTGTACACTTATTATAACTGGGGATGTTTCCTTTTATCTCTGAACTAAATATAGGTGCAGAATTTGTATTTTTGCAGTTTATAGAGATAATTCATAGACACAAAGATATACATGATTATAGATTCCTGCCCTGGATAAACTTATAAGTGCACTTTCTTGAGGCAGTCTAATTACATAAACTGTTTTATATATGCATTGTCCAAGGTCTATAATTTTAGAACCTCCAGATGCTGAGGAAAGTGTATATCTGTTGCTTTAAAATAAATTTTAGTGCCAAGACAACATTTGTACAGCCACTGAGAAATACCTCTTCTGTGGTAATAAAATGAAGGTTTCATGAGCAGACCCATAATTATCATTATATATTATCTAATTGAGGAGTCACTAAAAATCATTGCGATTTTTCCCTTGTAGCTTATCTGTTCCCAAGTTACATAAAATTCTGGTGCTTAAGGCTAGTAGCTTAGATACAGCAAACTGGTTATTTTTTAACAGAATAACCACCTTATTTAGTAGATTGCCATTACTCTTAGCCTGAGCTGCATTTTTGCCAATGTATTGAGTAGAGGAGCAGGCTGAATTAGATAGGGCCTGGCTTCTGATTGGCATCTCTTCCTTTATATTGGTTAGTTAGTTTTTTGCTGGTGTTTTTAGTATTTAACATCAGAAAGCCCTCACTTCTGTCCAGAGTGAGGTTCTGGCTATTGTATACACATCAACAGCTGTTCTGGAGTCATGGGTTAAGTTTTCGGTCTCAGAGGCCTTGTGGACACAAGTATAATGTAAGTTCTGTTTATATGGATGATTGTCAGCAGCTAAAGAGTAAAATGTGGGTACTTTAGGCTGTGAGCACACAGCCAAGTTACACAAGTAGTCTCATCACTGATGCATCATGAACCAGCTGTCCCACTTGTTTGTTTTGATAATGAGCCAAAGATTCTTGTTCACAGTGTTTGTGCTTATCTACGTGAATACACAGAGCTTAGCTTGTCTATGCAATAATTAAGGTTAAGGTTTCTCACAAGTATTTTTAATTTTTTTTTAAACCACAAATATTATGTATACTTATTTTTCCCATTTCCTCTCTATGTATCACTTAACATTACCAATTACGTTATTTGCAGATACCATAATATGAGTTTCCATTGTGTAAGTTACACGTTGTTGTTTAAGCTATAGACTATTTATGTTGGTTTGGATTTTTTTTTAAAGGATGTCAATAAATGAAAGTTTCGTTGTTTCAGGGGAAAAAAGTGGTACATCAGATTCTTATTTATCCTAAATATATCTCTGCCCTCTTCACATTCTGTAAAAGGTGAATCACTTGCCTCCTCTCTTTGCTCCACTGTGAAAGGTTCCCTGCCTTGTAGTTGCATGACTTACGAGCTAAGAATAAGAGGACAGCAAACAGGTAGTGAGATAGGAGAACACAAGCAAAATGGTACATTATTGGACGGCTTAGCAGCATCTCAATAGATACCTGTCTTCTTCTCTACTGTAAAAAAGTGCAGCTTTGAAAGAAGTAAATAAGTGATACAGGGAATTCATCTCATGGATGGGATCAACCTCATAAGACCCAAAAAAATTACATCTGTGAAAATCAAAAAGTGTGCAGTATTTTTGACTCTTTGAACACTATTTCTGGTCTTTCAGTATTGAAGTTTTCTGCAGTGGGATTGCACTGTAAAGTGCCTTGAAAGTAAAGCAGCTTGTATTTCAGGAGTGAGTGGGGTGGGAATGGGAAGGTAGCCCAAGAAAATTAATATGTAACAAAATGGAAAAGACCTGTCAATCTGATAATTGTTCATGTCTTGAAGGGCATGAGCAGAACAGGTTTGCACTTAAGATTGGAAATGAGGTGGATGTTGCAGTGGTCAAGAATTGAGATAATGAGAACCTTACTGAGGCTTAGCAACCCAGCTCTCTTAGAGGGCTTTATTCTTTATGAAATATGTGGAAACCACATCTTGACCTGAACAGTCTAAGTGTGAGAACAAAATAGCTGTAATGGAACATGTTTACATGAGTGTCCTGTGTGACGATGAAACTAATAGTAATATCTGCAATAACTAAGAAAGAACTAGCAAGGAAGAATAAAAGGTTTGCGGATTTTTTTACCCATGTTAAGTTCAAATTGATGCCTGTTTGTCCACAAATTGATGCTGGAGACCCAGGTTGACATATAGGGAAACTGATCATGCAATCTAAATTGTGGTATTTCCCCCGTTTGGTTCAAGTCCTGTGGAGTAACTGGGATAGATTTGTTGCAGCTTTTCTCCAAAGAACATATTTTAAATCTCTTGACAAAATGATTTGAAACCAAAAGAAAACAATGAATAAAAGACCAACAACCACCCAAATACTTTTTTTTCTGATACTGTCATTTCAGAAAAGGTCATCAATGGCATAGTGAATGAATTCTAAACTTTGTGTATTTCTCTAAAGGTTCTTTTGTTACTGTAGTTACTGTGGAAGGAATTTGGTTGTGCAAGCTCTGCTGTACANGAAGTTGATTTTTCCCGTGGCCAGGAATCTTTCCACCCCCAGAGATTAATTTGCTTTCTTTGTTTTGTGTGCTAAATTATTAATACAGATCTGTTATGTTGCTATTGAGACAAAGGCATTCATACAGGTTGTAAAACGTGATTGTCAGATGCCACGTCAACACTTGTGGTAGAAAGAAGTGCTTTGCAGATGAACTATGTTGCAAATGAAGTGCTTTGGTTGCTTTCTCTACAGCAGATTGCAGGAAAGGAGCAGACAGCTATTGCTTCTTTGTTCCCTTGTCTAGTTTGAAGGATATTCCCCTTCTGAAAAGCATTCCAGGAAGCTCCTTCCATGTGGAATTGTTAGAAATTTCAAAAGGAAGAAACTCTGTTTGGTTTGTGTTGGCCGTGGCCTGTGGTTTTTCACCTTTTTCTCCCAACACCTTTTCAGCACTTGGCTTTAAGCACCTTGTGTAATGGTCCTAGCTAATGAAGTGTATTTTGCAGTTCAGGCTGTAAATGTGTGCAGTGAGTTACCAGAGCAAAACTGATGAACAACCACTTGCAAAGCCAAATGTGGTTGCTTGTCATCATTCATGTGCATATGCTAAAGTGATACTCCTCCTCCCATCCCCTCCCAAGATATCTTTATCAGTATATCTTTTTCCTTCTTTATGAAGATTCCACTGCAGTGTTCTGAGCCTTGGGCTCTGATAAATTGTGACTGTCGCATTCAATTACAACATATACTATGTGTCCTGTTAATGATGGCTTTCTCCCTCCACAGGGGATATCTTGTGTCTGCTACCTAACATCATGTAACTTGTTTTACTGGAAGCTGATTAGATCATGAGAAGGAGAAGATTGCTCTCTAGTGAGCAGCACTGTATAAATCCCATTTTCAATGATAAATATTTCATATATAAATACTTCATAAGGGCGCCGGATTTGTAAAAATTGATTTCCATTGTTAACTTGGATCACTTCACTACTGCAGGCGGTGAATTAAGGAAAAGCCTGACTTATTTGTGTGGTGTTTAGCAGGAAAGCCCTGGATCCAAGTCAGAATACTGATACCAAATCACACAAAGATTAAATAAGATAAATAATGGGATGCAAAATGTTCAGATTTCTCAAAACTCTCCCCAGTAAATATCCCTCAAATCACTGTGAGCAAATAGTGCTGAAGAATGCCAGTCCCATTATAAATTTGATAAAGATTTATTTTCCAAGAGAGGGTCTGTTGCAGCTGTTTGTAAATCCCAACATTCCTTTTAGACCATTTTAATTGTTACCTTTTTCCTTGCGTGTGTTAGCTCCATGCAGTCATAACTACCATGCTTCTTCTAAAAATCCTCATTTTTTTGGCACTTCAGTGGACAATCTTTCAGTTCTCTGTCTTCAGCCCTCAGTTGCTCAACACCATATGCTTGACTATGCCTAAAAAATTATGAAATTGGAGAAATAATACATCTCATACTGAAAGAGATGACTTGGGACTGTTTGTTTTGTTCCTGCTAAAGGAAATGTGCTACAATCACAAAAAGAGGCAGCTTCAGAGTAATGATCTTAAGAGTGACTGATAAATCAGTACTGTATTACCCTTTTTTTTCTCCACTAGAAGCTGTGCAGACTGTGCTGAACAATAAAATATCAATTTATGTCTGTTAATACTTTTGTTAGAAACTTTATAAGAATGTGGATTTAGTATCAGCTGATTTAGGGTCAGAGTAAAGTAACAAATTGAAATGTATGTAATCTACAGTAAAATAAATTATTTCTTCATTTATAGATATGGCTTTTAAATTCTGACACATTGCTGGTAGAGTCTTTAGGAAGTTCCTCCTCCCACAGTGTTTTTACACCATTTGGAGATATCCTCATGCCTAGCTCTGGACCAGTGGGAACCTGGAATGCTGTCAAAGTCCTTTACCAGCCGTGCATTAAATGCAGGAATAAGGAGTAAGTACAACCTTTTTTTGAACTCAGATTCTGGTATTTATTTGCTTTTCGTTAGTATTTCTTTCATGTTCTTTAGACAGTCTGTTAATCTCAGATATAAACCTCTTTGAATTTGCATATTTCATAAAATATTTTTTAAGCAAAATGACAGAGGAGTAGTATTTGGATGCTGTTACAGCCAATCTGGTTGTTAGATTTTTGCACTGTAACATTAAAATATAGACCAAAGAGTTTTGTTGTTTCTAGGGCCACATGTAAGTAACTTAGGTATTAGTGTTTAAATATGATTTGCTTTCAGCCCAGTGAGGATGTTATTTCAAAAAGAAGCAAGGCCCTGGGAGAAGGGAGAAGAGTTGAGGAAGGTTTGAAGTTCAGTGTCATAAAAATGTTTTTCTTGAATATATCTGAATGTACTGGTTTTCTTCATAAGGGAAACATTTGATTTCAGCAAGCTTCCAGTTCAACATTATGAAAAATACACACTGCCTAACATGTTAAAGCCTTCATCAGTTAGAGAGCAAAGATAAGAGAATGTTGATTAAACAGTGGCTCCAATGTTTGCAGGTGATGGAGTATGAGAGTATGATTTCAGCATAATTTACTGCTATTTTTTTGTGCAGTGATAGAAAAGAAAGCATCGATTTTGTGTAAGTCACACTTAAATAGTGGTTTGTTGTTGTTTTTTCTTTAAACTTCGGAAACTAGGTGAAAGATAAATACATGTGGATGAAGATGTTCACTCCAGACTCAGTCAATACACAAATAATTGGATCTCCTAAAAGCACAACAGAAATGTTTTCTCACGCAGACAAGCAAAGTATATATGAATTTAATATTTTTGTAGGAGAAACATACACTGTACAAGCTTGTGTGATTCATTATAGTGTGTTTATCCTGGATGTTGCCAGGTTGTTTTTATATTTCAAACAGATGCAATATTGAATAGCTGAAATAAACTCTAACAAATGGAGAGAATGCAAAATTTTAATATTTAGAGAAAAGGTCATTCTACTTTGTTAATTTTATTTATGCAAGAGAAAAAATATCTTTATTGATGTAATTGCTTCAGAATCTGGCTTTGGAAAACCTTCATGATCTAAATGTTATTTAGTGATCCAAAATACATCCTAAAGTATTATCCTTTAAACTGCTTATTCTGACAATGGGAGACATTTTGCAAAAACCTGTCTAAAATGAAAGATATTTTACTTACTACTCTTAAGTCTTATGGAAGTGTAACTTACGGTTTTGCTTTTCAAGTTTCATTTCTTTATCACTGAAAAAACTTCATTACTTTAACACACATTCAACTACTCTGACATGTTACTGAGATAAAAGTCATCTACTTAGTCATTTTCCTAGCATTGAGAAATGCTTTTCTTGAATGTTCTCAGGAGCAGTATTTTACTCTGAGATTATATTCAGTTCTTTCTGTTTCAACAGACAGACTTGTTAGAAATCACATTTTTTCCAGATGTTACTTTGTATTTTTCTTTGCAATCTTGCACTGAGCATAAGGAACAACTGAAGTTTTAATTCTTCTCTGACAGTAACTGGCATTTTCTCTATCCAGTTCCTGGACGGAGAAAGTAAGGAGGATTCTTTTTAAGCTTCAGAAACCAAACTGTTGGTTTAGTATTTTTTTCCATTTTTATATTTCTAGGAAAGAGCAGTAAAAAATGCATTAGCACTTCAATCAGTTTCCACTAACTCATTTATCTGTTGGCCTCAAGTGCCACCTGAATATGTGCAATCAGACTGAAATCTTTCTATATTGAACAGGTTTGTAAACACAACAGAAGCAAAAATATCAAAACCAGTATTACTTTTTTACTGTGATGTATTTGCATTTAGAACTCAAATATTATTTCTGGAATTCTGAACAAAGTGTCTGATATCTTGAATAGTGCAAGTTCCAAAAGTTTCAGATGCCCACATTCTGATAATAATTGTAACATTTACCTTGCCTGCATCTGCACATACTCCTGCCTTTAAAATAATGGAAAGGTTTCAGAGCCCATGGCCTGCTTCCCATGAGAGAGGAATAAGCAAGGATACCTCCTGTGTAGAAAGGAATCAGCAGAAGGTCTCCATGTCACCTAGACCCTGGCCAACCCCAACAGCTGCAAGGGATAAGTGTGTTTTGTGTTTTATGTTTTATGTCAGAGGGTCACTTCAGTTGCTCTGAGTCCCTGGGTACACTTGGGTTCTGTCCAATTGTGGCAGGGCCAGAATCTGATCTGTGTGATGGGAGGGGAAGCACCTTTCTTACTTGTGGACACTGCAGAGTCTGTGTTGGTTAGCTGGGCCATGGGTTAAAACAGATTAAAGTAAACTAGAAGTAAAAGTATTATATATAATATATAAATAAATATATATTTATTTAAATATAATAAATGTAATCACATATAATATAATATGTAATCACATATTTGTAAAACATGGGTGAAAAAGTGAAACGAAATTTGTACTTAGTCTACTTACACAAGCATAAATCTACTTATCGTGAGATAGATACCTGGTTCTGTTGTAGCAGTTGATGTCTTGGGCTTTGTGAAATTATCCCTTGAAAACACTGCTGCTAAAGAGAGTCTGACTGGAATTGCCTAATAATTCACATTCAGGCACCCTTTTCTGGAGATGCACTTAAATATTTCTCTTGAGGCAAATGTAGTAGCTTTTGAATGTGGTCTTCCATTTCAAGACTTCTGAGATGTCAGAAGAAATTTATTGTCTCACTCCAAAACTCATTTTATTCCTCCTTTATTCAGAGCTTGGTGTTTCAATTCTTTGTAATTAACTTAATGCTTATTTCTCTTCCTCAAATACAGAAGTATTTTTCCCCTTAAACTAGGAATTATGTGCTGTGAACAACACTGCTTCAGTGAGCAACAGAACTCTCTTTCCTCCAGTAAATCCCTGGCATATCTATCACTGTACCTTACATTCAGCATTGCTCTAAATGTTAACAATGCAAAGGAAACAAACATCTGAGTAGGATAAATGGCCATGGTTCATTACTGGCTGCTGAGTGGTTATTATCCATTTGGAGTGATGGTTGTTTAGGGGTGGCTGATCCTGAAGCCTTCTCTAATAAAACTGTGGTCTGAGTTAGGCTGAACATTGCTCTGAAGGTGATTACCCCTCATGTGGCATCAGCAACACACTGATTTCATGCTCAATTTATTGATGTGTGTTGACCATCAGATCCTTTCAGGTAGATTGCAGTCTAATAGGCAGCCTTCCTCTTTGTTTTTGTACTGGTGTCCTTTATCAAATTACATCCTAATTTTGTTCAAAACCTTTTTCTTTCTTGGTTGTGGCCATTTTTGTTCCCAGCATGTGGCCTGTTGATGGCCCTTCCCAACTCCATGTTGTCTGTGGAAGGAAGAAGCATCTCTCTTGTTCCAGTCTCTGGAAGAGCGACTGCTATATGGGATAGGAACAAACTGTGAACATGCCATGTAGAGCCCCTCTCTCCATATACCTTTATTTTGGCAAGGAATTCTTAACAGTTGTGCTCTGGGTATTCTCTGTGTATTAGACTGCATTGTTTAAGGATATTTTCAGTACCTTTTAGGGCATTGTGAAGTTAGAATAGGGTTAAGTATATCCAGACATGCTATTTATAGTGTAGTTCTAGGCATTTCTCCTTGCAGAGCTGTATTCCTCTGATCTTCCTGAATGTGTTGTAGTGATTTGTATCTTACTCCTACAGCAGTGAAACAGGGTAGAAACACTTAAGTGTGTGTTTTGTGTGGCAACACAAGTTCTGGGTAGGTCTGTCTTCAGTTAGGCTTTCAGCCCTTGGGGGAGCTTTATTACAATTCTTCTACGACAAATTAGTTGACACTGCATGAAAAAAGTGTCTTATAAATGTATTTGAGTCCCATTAGAAAAGGATGCCTCATGCATTTTCTGCTCCATCCTTTATGGATCATGTGCATGTGATTATGTTGGTTCCCTCCACTTTCCCTCAGCAAGGCTCCTTTTCTCCACCTACAAATCTGCTGTGCAGACAGAAGAGGTCTTCTTTTCAAGTAACAGGTTCTTGGCAAATAACACCTTATGCAAACAACCTTGGCTGCTGGGAGTGATAATAGTAAATACTGTTGAAGTGAGAGTGTTGTAAAAATGTATGAAGAAAATTGAAAATATGGTTACATGGCAATTTGACCATAACTTGATCTCAGAAAATATATATGAAGGTACAGTTGGAGGAAAATTGCACTTTTCGTTTTAGAGTGCTAGGCTAAGCTTTGTCAAAAGGTCATTGATAGCTTTTTGTATCTCCTATGCATCTAGAGTCTCTCTGAATGGTTTACAGCTTTTGCAGAAACCTTTTTCAATGTAAAAATTTGCTGCTTATAATTTGGAAGCTGAAAAATTACTTCTAGAAATTGTTCATTTTATTAGCTTTAGAGGGACCAGAATAAGCTGGAAAATTGAGTTTGTGGCTGAAAACCTGGAGGGTTTG
The DNA here is from genome assembly GCA_013396875.1 of Vireo altiloquus. Classification (NCBI taxonomy): domain Eukaryota; kingdom Metazoa; phylum Chordata; class Aves; order Passeriformes; family Vireonidae; genus Vireo; species Vireo altiloquus. The sequence continues at coordinate 1,598,763 of VZRF01015809.1, forward strand.
AGTCCCAGTGCTTTTATTACAGTCCATGTATAGTTAGCTGTTTATGAAGCTGTTATTGATATATTCCAGAATGTTGTTTATTTCTCCCAAGAATGGCTTTCATTCTGTATACGACTCTAAGAGTAATTCACCTCTCATAAAAATATCAAACTCTGTCCTATTTCACTGATTTTTTGAATGTCTGAAATTTTCCTAGTGTTTCAGTGACTCTTGCCTGTAGAAAACACATGGGACCACACAGGTCAATAATTCATTGAATGAGGAGTGACCAATGTTTCTCTGGTTTGTGCTCTCTGTAAACTGATTTCTCTGACTGGAATGATTAAAAGAGTGGGTGTGATTGTAAATGGAACATGAAGGATCTGTTGTTTTAGAATTTTTTCTGTTCCCTTCTTGAATTACTTCATGGTATCGAGTTAAGAGAACTGACACCACAGGTGGGATAAGTTGCCTTAAAAGAGATGACTGAACAGTCAAGCAAAATCTTTTAGAAGATGCAGTCTGATGCCAGTCAGGGTTTTGAGACAGGAAGGAAAAAAGTACTTTTCAGATGTTGATAGACATCTGGAAGCTCCAAGCCTCATGAAATTTGAATGCTTAGGCAGGAGACTGCTCTTCAGTTCTGGCAACATCCTTTCCCACCTCTAGGAAAAGGTGTATATAACTTTTAAGTATAAACTTCAGGAGAAATACCCTGACTTTCTTGTTTCTTGAAACTACATCTTCCATATTCAGCAACCTTTTATGGTAGTTACTTAGGAACTTAGTTCTTGCTCCTAAACACAAGTCTGATATATCCTTCCAGCTCTTTGGAGCTGTTGTATTTTTGGTGTGTAATCTTTCTTATTTGAAATGGTCTTAGAAGTACTAATTGAAGTAGAGAGAAATTTGGAATAAGATTTTTGTGTACTTAATAAATTCTTGAATTTTTGCTCAAAAACTTGCTCATTGTATCATTCCAGCTGAGCTTTTTGCTTAGGTTGCCTTTCTTTATTCATCTTTTGAAATTTAGCATTGAAGTCAGAGGAGGAAGGACTCTGACTGTTTTTTAAAATGGGGTTTGCAATCCCAAATCACTAATCCACTTGTTGATAATCTGACTGATAGCTTGCCTTTCTTTTTGTGTATTGTGAAATATGCTGTTGTATTGTCTTGTAGGGTACTGCTTTTGTTCTCTGCATTAGAACTGTTAAATGCTATCTACACGGAAATTGGCTAATTGGCAATGTAAAAATATGAAATTGATTGTAAGGGCTATTGCTTAACTACTTCTTACAGTTTAATTTTTTTAAAGAAGAAATAAATAAGTATGCTATTAAGATCTCTGATTGCATGAAATATGCTTTTGAACCAGGATTTGTGATTCTGTAATATGATAGAACAAAAAGTATATTTCAGGCTTATACCTTTTTTTCCATATTCTTCATATTTATTTGTGAAACACTGCAATTCAGGTAAGCACAGTTTTGGTAGTTTTCATGTGTCTTTGGTTCATTTACCTGTAGTTCAGCTCTTTGAGGAATCTTAGGATTACTAATAAGAGAAATGTCAAGTTGGGTGGCAAAAAATTATAAATCAAAAGCAGCAAGACTATCTGAAACTAATTTAAAATGTATTGTCAGAAACAACTGCGTTACCAAGTAGTTAATAACACTTACAGGATGATAGAAATGTAAGAAATGCCATACTGAGTAAGAGCAGTTTAGCATGTAATTCTGTATTGTCACTCCAACATCTAGATGTGTTCTTCAGAACAGTGTGTGAGCACTACAGCACTCTGCTCTGTAGTTGTTTTAAGGATGTCAGAGGATATACGATGTTGTCTATTTCCTTTACTGTGTGTTCATTCGTCTTTCGGTTATCTGTTTGAATAAATTCTTTTTGGCCTTCTGGTGCTGTCTGCATTCGCAATCAAGTGACAAGTTCCAGAAGTTCACTACTGACGTGTAGTACTCTTTTAACCTCCCATGAACTGATGTCCTGCTAGATTTCAGGTGTGGATTAGTGAACCACAGTTCAGAATTCCCACCAGGTAAATGGACATGGGGGTCCTAAACTACAGCATGCAGTGTTCTTGCTGATTTCAATTAGGGCTTAGACTTAGTGGCCAGTTTGCTGAAAGGAAATCAATGTCACGTCTACTCAAGTCTAACTATATGTATATGTATCTCTATTATACTCATTTTTCTTTCTTTGTAACACTGCTTCTTTTAAAGCCAGGTAGCCTAAATACGATAGTCCTGGTCCATTAAGGGTTATTTTATAATAGTACATCAAGCATAGCAGATTTCCACTTGGATGCTTGCAGATTGTTTCTCATAGACTTATAAAGACTGTTGGGTTCACTTGGGAACTGTAAGTACTCAGCTCCTGTAATGCCTTTAAAATGATGGGATCTATTTGAGCAGGCAGGAATCAAATAATGAGCCAAGAGTGAAAAAGCAAATCTTATAAAAGACTATTGGACAGATGGCTAACATGAACTGCTTAAACCTCAAAACTTGGTTTATTTATTGAATTTTAGGATCTTGGCCTGTTTAAATTAATTAGCATTTGTTGTTTCTGTTGTAAACTAACAATACTTAATGATTTAAGATGCCAATTTTACTTGAAATATTTTTAAATTGGTAAGGCTAAAGCAAATTGGGAGTGTATGACTTGAGACCAGTGGGCAACCACAACAGAATATTGGTGCTGGTTGCCTATTTTGAGTGCTGTAGCATCAAAACAGAACAAGCAATTCTCATACTGCCTCCTCCGAGTACTGGCCTTAAGCTATAACTTAGATTAGTTGTATAATTAATAAGCATAAAAAGTGATACCTATCACAGAATCACAGAGTGGGTAAGGTGGAAGGCACCACTGTGGGGCCATCTGGTCCAACCTCCCTGCTCAAGCACGGTCATCCTAGAGCATAAGGCATAGAATTGAATCCAGATGGTTCTTGAGTATCTCCAGTGAGGGAGACTCCACAACCTCTCTGGGCAATGTGTTCCAATAGTTCGTCACATACACAGGAAAAAAGTTCTTCCTCATATTTAGGTGGAACTTCCCATGCATCAGTTTCTGCCCATTCCTTTTTGTCCTGTTGCTTGGCACCACTGAGAAATCTGGCTCCAACCTTTGACACCCTCCTTTTAGGTACTGATAGACATTGATGAGGTCCCCTCTCAGTTGTCTCTTCTCCAGACTAAACAGGCCCAGCTCCCTCTGCCTTTTCTCAAAAGAGAGGATGCTCCAGTCACCTCATCAGCTTTGTTGTCCTCCACTGGACCCTCTCCAGGAGCTCCATAACTCTTTTGTACTGAGAAGCACAGAATTGGACTTCAGATGTGGTCTCACCAAAGCTGAGTAGAGGGGCAGGATCACCTCCCTTGACCTGTTGGCAGTGCTCTTCCTAGTGCATCCCAGGATCCCATTGGCCTTCTTGGCCGCAATGGTACTGCTGGCTCATGGACAGCTTGTTGTCTACTAGGACCCCCAGGTCCATCTCTGCATTTCCAGCAAGTCAGTCCCCAGCCCGTAGTTGAGCCTGGGGTTACTCTTCCCCAGGTGCAGGACCTGCCCTCACTGCCTCTGTTGAATTTCAGAATGTTCCTCTCTGCCTCTCTCTCTGCTCTGTTGAGGTCCTTCTGAAGGGCTGTACAGCCCTCTGGGGTATCAGCCTCTCTTCCAGCTTTGTGGCATCAGTGAACTTGCTGAGAAGGCCTCTGCCCCTTCATCCAAGTCATGGAGGGAAAAGTTAAACAATACTGGGCCCACTACTGAACCTTGGGGGATATCACTAGGCCTCCAGCTAGCCCCTGTGTCACTGATCAGGACCTTCTGGGATCTGTGCTTCAGTCACTTCTTAATCACCTCACCATATGTGGGCATGAATGTTTGAGGAAGAGGTAGAGGAGATCTGATTGGAAAGCTGGGAAGGGTTGTTCCAGGGAATAAAGTTGCTGCAGAATTATAGAGCTTCAGCCGAGTAATTGCCAAAAGACAGGACTATTAGATCTACTTGGAAGTGAGATGTTGGATTGACCATGCCTATTTTCCCTCTGTTTATGGCTATGAGAGTAACAGCCCAATACCTGTTCTTGTAGGGAGGTGAGTATTTTAGCTTTAAACGTCTAGTTTAGTTTTCCAACTCTGTCACTCACCTGCCAAAAGACTTTCAAATTCACCTTCAGCATATCTCTTTTGCTCTCTGGAAGCAATTTGGAGTGACATCTGTAAGGCTCCAGAAACTTGCTTGACAAGACTCTTAAAAGGGGTTACAGTTTTTTATGTACTCGGACTTAGATACATGGGAATACTGACAAGATATTCTTAAGAGATCAAGACAAAAAAAAGGCTTTACTGGCAACTGTGGAAAATCAGAGAACTTTGACAAAAGTTTAGAGGAGCATTCAATCAACTGAAAAGCAACTTCTCAAAGCATTAACTTAGCAAACTCCAATCCCATGCAATTTTAAATTACTCAAAACTATGAGAAGAGGAAATTAGTAGAAGAAAGACAGAAAATATTCTGAAAAGAACAAGTGTAGCTACCAGTCCTGGTTTCAGTGCTGTTCAGCTGATAGAAATTCCAAGAAGAGGTAGGGTTAAGACGTGCTTACTGCATGTCCTGGCTTAAATACCCTTTGGCTTTCCTGGGCCCCTCCCCCAGGTGGGACTTCTGGTCATCTGGGCACTCTGGGGCTAGAATGGGGCTCCAGAGGCTAGTGTGGAGCATTGCCTCTGGTATGCCAGGGATTGGCAGCCACTGCAGGGCTGGGATACAGGCGTGGGGGTGTGTGAGGTGTGCGGGGCAGGGCATCACCTCACCAAAGGTGAGGCCTGACCTGCCCCTTCCCACACACACATGCCTGAAATGTCTCCAGCAATTCTTACAACCTCATAATGTCTTTGCATAGAGAGCCATACTGGTACCATAGTCTTGATTGGACTATTACTCAACAATTTATTAATTATCAAGTGTGGTTTTGTTTCTTTACCTATAGTGTGTTCTCCTACATCTGAAGTCTATTCTAATTACCTTTATATACAAAAGATTTATAGCTGTCTTGTTTTCAGCTTTTCCATCTCCTCTTTGAACAAGGTCATCAACTCAGACTTCTCATTGAGCTGGTGTCTGTGACAGTTTTTCCATGCCTACTTTACTTCCTTTCATCAAAAATCTGTTTTAGTCTGTCTGTAACATCAATTCCTGCATCAGCATTGACTTGGTTTAAACGTAGATTTAGTCTTCCATCTAAATCCCCTTTCTATTCCTTTGTTCTTCAGCTCTTGTTCATGTCCAGAACTCAGCTGCGAGACTGTATGCCTCTCTTATCCTGTATCTCGTGCTTCTAAGATGAGACTAGCTTTCCCTTTTTCTTGACCCATAACATTTTAAGAAAGCTCATAAAACTAAAGAGCGAGAACAATCTGCATTCAGTAATCTGCCTGTGTCAAGGTGTATGTTCATGGTGCAGCCCCCACCATGAACATACAACCATGTGCTCTCGCAAGGTTGGTGTGGGTTTGTGTGTTTCCTCCCACTGTGCTTTGTGTCTGCACCAGGACAGCAGGACTCTGGACAGCTCTGCCTAAGTGCTGCCAAGGGCTCCGTCAGCATCAGCCTGGATTAAACAGGCACTGTTAAATCTCTGCTGTAGCAGAAAGGGGAAGGCTTCAGAATAGTTGAAAGGGAAAACTTGGGAAATAGCTCTGAGGAGAGGAGGTGTTAAAACTAAGGACAGTTTGAGGAAGAGTGGAGGAGTTATTTATGGAAGAGTATTTCCCTGCACAGAGGAAATCTGACAGACGTGAGGACACATACTGGCAGAGGACATGGAAAAGGGGCTAGTGGAAAGTTGAGTCTTTCCAGATTGACAGTGTGTCTGCTATGAGTTTCCAAAGTGAGCTGTGGGATATAGTAAAATATGTCAAAAAATCTATACCAGCTTAGGATTTTGAGTTAACTTGAAGTTTATTTTTAGGAGAGGAAGCTGTGCTCTTGACTGCTGGTTTTATTTATTTAGAATTTAATTGCTTGTTAAATTTGACTTGTAGCCACAGCTGATACTTAAATGTCAATTTTGTGTTAGTACCTGCATAGAGTAAGCGTCTTTACAATCTTTGCAAGAGGTACAATTTTTTGTGAAGAGCGAAAATGATGATAAAAATAAACTCTTCTACTAAAATTGTAGTTTCAGTGTGAAAGAGAAAATATGGTGTATGTGAAATTCTAACTTTAGTCCTTAGGCTTTTGTTTGGCAATGGTTTAGACTGAATGAATAGAAAGAATAAATTTTGCTGTCAGCAAATTCAGGATCAACCACTTCTGTGATTTGTGGTGTTCCTTGCTTGCTGCGGGTAATTGCATCTTGAAATACTGCATTTCCTTCTCTTCTGAAGTCAGTACATCAGGAGAAAAACAACTTCAAAGCATCAAGCTGAAGGATTTTTGTGAACAGTGATTACAGCATGTTTTTTGTACAGTAGGATAACTTCTCCCTTTGGATTCAGACATAATGTTCTGGAGTGCCTGGTATTTGTGAATATTTCTATATGGAATATCAACAGTGCTGTGGAAGATTTAATTTTACCCAGAGGTTTAAAAATCAGTGACCAGAAAACATTTTAATCTTTATATTGTTCTGAAAATCCATTTCAACTTCAGAAATGGCCCCCTGCTTGTTATAATAGGACTTAAAAAGGGAATTAAAGTTTATGGAGCATGTATAAATTTTCATGTGGCACAGCTTGTAGGAATAATCTCCATAAGAACACCCAGAGAGGTGCTTTATACTGTGACTGGGGAACTTAGGACTTTATGTACAGGGTAACAGCAGTACCATCATACTGACCATTGGTTCATTCACCTTTGATTTAATTTGATTTTTTGTTCTCAAATAATTTTTCTTCGCTACTTGCCTGGTTTGTTATACTGACAAAACAAGTTTTACAATTTGTGGCTATTCTATGGCCCTGAATGCACACCTGTTTCAATACTGTTAGGGCAGGGTGTCAAAGACACAATCCCTCTGGCACCAGTGACAGTGTTGAGCCTGCTGGCTGGTGTGACAGTGGCAGTGAGTAGCTCGTATTAGGACTGTATTTTCTACATTGTGCTTAGTTCCCTTGGTTTGTGGTTAGAGCCTTTCCTGGGGACTGTGATACCACATTGCTAACTGGGTTTGCTGCTGCCTCTCTGCCACTCTGCCTGCATGGCCTAGGTGGGAAAATTAGATTGTCTTGCTGAAGCCAACCCTGCTTTTCAGTCATGGTCTTAGGTGAGGTTACTGCACCAACTGTTTGCCTTGCTTTTGCAGCACAGACATCTGAGCCACTTGACAGTCAAGTCCTCAACTGCTGCAGTTTAGAGCATATGGTTGAAGGTAAATTGTTGCCAGTTTTGAATTGCTTAAAGACACTGCACAGTGAACCATGGCAGTTTAGGAAATGAGTGATGAGCAGTTCAGATGTCCAGGCAGTGTCAGCAGCTGAGACCAGTAGCTTCATCAACTATCTCATCCCTGCTCATCCGTCAGGTCACTGAGTACCAAAACTGAGTAATGTGAATACCTCCCAGTGTGCTCACAGTGCACAGAAATAGCAGGTTATACCAGCTTTACAACATTTAGGCATTGTCTCTGAATGTCTTCTTTTTTCACCTGTAACTACTAATAAAAACAAAAGAAATCTTAATAAACCTACGCTGATTTATCATAATTGTGTCTGTAAATCCATTTCTAATGACTAGATGCATGAATTTCAACAGTCCCTTCCCTGAGGCCACATTAGTCAGTATAAGCTCAGACTGATATGTAGAACAATTTTTTTTTCAAAATTCATAAGGAAGTGTAAAAAATTTATGATGTTGCTTTAACAAGGCCCACTGAGATTTGAGATTATATATCTAAACCCTTATTGAAGACAAACTTCTATGTTTAGGCATGCAGACCAAAGCTGCTCTTCAGACCGCACTTTAAAAATGAAGAGAATTTGATAAACGTGGAATTGAAATCATAGAGAAAGGGATGAGGGATCTTCCCTCTGAATTTCTTTACTGCAAAGCCACAGTTACTGTTAACAAATATAAAATGTAAATTGGAGTGGCAGCAGCTCTTGAATTTTAAGGCCATTTCACTATGCTAGGAACCAGCAGTGGAAAACTTTAGCATTGTTAGAAGAAAATTACTTCCTACACTGAAAAAAAGCAGAAGATGAAAGATACACCTCATTCCCTAGCAGGAGGATTAATTCTCCTGTACAATTAATCTAATTTCTTAGTCTCACTTTTCATCACCCAAATCTCTGTTCTTTCTCTAAGAGGTAATTTTCACTCACGTATGCCACTGTAGCAGCCTCAGTTTAGCATCCCTCTTCTTCCTTCTCCTGGGAGACTCTAGAAGGAGAATTAAGTGTAATGTATTACATGAGATACTTTATGTTCAACTCCCTTGTTTTGTTGTTTTCACAGGCTTGGAAATGAAAAATCTGATGTAACATTAGACCATTTAATTAAATTGTAAAATTTGAACCTAATATTTTTAGGGAGGATATTTTACAAAAGGCCACAGTGCGATTTGCAGAAAGTTTTAAGTCCCACACTTTCAAAGCACCAGAGTTGCTTTAGACATTTTCACTCCTCTTGTGAATCTGAACCCAGAAACTTAAATGCATTCTTTGTTTCTCTCAAGAAACTAGGAATTCTCCTTTTGTAAGGGTTATAGATTGATAAATATGTACACTATTTCATTCAGCCTTCCTTTGGGTAAATTTCTGCCATTTTAATTTTCAGTGTTTGCTGTTTTGAATTAAACTTAGCTTCTGATTTCCTTTTACCATATCTGTAAGACTGCTCCTCTGCCAGCATTCCAGAGTTAGCAAGTGATTCCATCTGTAGATCATTCAGAGGCATAACTGGAGTGTTGGACACGATGATGTTGTAATCTGAAACTAAGTTCACTGCTTCTGTAGACGTGTGCAGATCCTATTGGGCAGGGTATTCTGTCTTCAGTCTGAAACTACCACACACTACGACAAAAATTTGTAACACTGCATACTTGCCATGACTCCTTAAGGGTATAAGTTTCTAGAAAAGGTAAATTTTGTGTTGTCAGTGTCAGAAAACTTACCTGGAGTGGTGACTAGGAAAATATGCTTCCTCTTCCTTGCAATGGTCTCCATTCATCAAGCCCTTCTGATAAATAACTCTGAAAAGCTGTTCAATGAGGTCACTCTGAAAGTATTTAGATTCACTGGCAGTCCATACAGGGTAGTCTACAGGTAACTGAGCTGCATAGTCCCAGAAAACCTTGGAGAAAAAATGCAAGCCTAAATGTGGCTGGGGATGGTATTGTTGTTTTTACAAGCAGTGACACCAAATATTGTATCATGGAATGCAGACATGTAGCTGTTCTAGATTAGTGATAAAACTACAGGTGCTGGTCTTTAAGCAGCATCTGCTTGTATTTTTACACTGTGTAGATCCAACAGTAATATGTAATGTCTCCTATGCCCCAGATATTGATGTTTTGTTTCAATAACTGATGGGAACATTGTCTTGGAATGTCATTGTATTCACCTTGCTTAATACTGAATGATTTAGTCTGGATGCAAAGGTCTGCTTTTAAGGATGCAGAGTTAGTATAATAATCTTTAAATCTGATGAAACACCAAACCATTATTGTCCATCTCTTGAATTCTTTTGCTGTTATGGGGTCTTTTTTTTTGCTTTTTCTGCAGCATCTGTGAGGTTTGAGATTTTGTTAATAATGAATATTGCAGTTCAGCACACGTGACATAGTTGCTGCTATTCTATAGATACTTCAGTCAGAGTTACCAATTTGGAAATCATCTGGTAGCTGTTTTAGGCAAGCAAACCAGGTATTTTTGGACTGACTTCAGTAATGCCTCAGTGAATGAAGGAGGACTTCAAACAAATGAAACTGGAAAACAAGTCAATCACGGATGAAACTAGGAGCTGAAATAACTCAAAATAATTTTTGACGTTGCATTTGCGATGCTTAGAATTATTATAAGAGATCAAGAATAGTAAGTATATTTTTTTTAAATTTTGGACATTGTATGCTAATTTCTTTTGAAATAGATATACTAAAAAAATTTCTTGCTAAGGTACTGCAGCTTGGTTCACTGCCTCTATTTTCATTATGAGAACTTCTGCTTCTCTTTGAAAGCTAAATTATCTTTACGGTCTCCAGCTCAAAATTTTTTTTCCCCTTTCTCTTAGAATAATTTGCTCATCTGAGAATTGATTGGGTGAACCAAAGTAAATTAAATGCCATTTCAAATTACATAGGTCTTCTCTTTCTTAAGCATCTGACCCTCAGTGGGGTCTGGGCATACTGCTCATAAGGTTTCTGGAACCTTTTGTGCTGAACTAGTTCAAGAGTTTAATTTTTGTATTTGATCTGCCTTGCCACTGTTTAGAATGATGTTTTTGGATTTTTTGATTGCCTCTTTATCAACCTTTCACGTTTTGCATGATGAGAAATAATTCTCAGGTACTGAACATAGCATTTGTACATAGGGAAACTTTCTGTGAAGTGAAAGGCCCTTGTATTTGTGATAGGATGCCTGACACCATGTTTTTTATGTTCACCAATATAACACCTCATTTTGATGATTTTTAAATAAAGATTATAGTGCCGTGGAGAGATGGAAAGGCACTTTCAGGAGAGTAGTGTTATTGATAACATCTGTGTTATTGATAACATTCAAATGTTTAGACATGCCAATATTTTTGGAAAAGACATTTATGTCTTCCTGCTGAGTCTCCTATTTTATGATTGGAGTTTCCAGCCTTGGGAGGGGAAGGAGGAAGGAAAGAGTCTGTAAAATCATTCCTGTGTGAGAGTTTGGTTACCCAGGAGACAGCAGAGATACTTTGATTTTTCTCCGGTCCTTCTACCTAGTGTCATGATGCCTAGAGGGGCTGAGAGACAGCCTATTGTCTCAGCCTTCAGGTGGGAAACTCAGCTGCACACAGGAGATGCTGGCTAATGTGCAGACAGTGAGAAGAAGGTGCTCTGCATTTATGACCCATTACTAGGGTCCCTTGATAAGATTCTGTAAGTTCGTGAGGTTGATTTATGGAAAAAATACACTGAGGCAAATATGTTTTGTTTCTCTGGGAAAATGAAGTGTTTGTGACAGTATTTGAACTTGGTAGTGTTAGGTTAACAGTTGGACTGTATGATCTTAGACATCTTTTCCAATCAAAATGATTCTGTGATTTTATATTTTCTGTCTGTCTTCCCAGTTACCTCCACTCTCCTTCTCCTGCACTGATTTTTGAGCACATTTGCTTTATTTGGACAATTTTGGTGATAAGCCTTCTGAATTATACTTTTCCCACAATATCTGTAAAGCAAGTGCTCATCTAGAGGAATACATTGTTAATGCCCTTGATGAGAAAGACTACAGATTAACAATGATAGCTGCAAGAAGAGTCTTCTGAGGAAGGCAGCCGATCCAGCAGACATCACCAGTCCCATGAGCAGGCTTCCTTAAAATTCAATGAGTCTTTTAAGGGTGAGCTGTCTGGAATTACTTTGCATTTACTAGGTTAACCACACTGATGTCAGCAGGTGTCAGAAGGAGCTTTAACACTGTACTTTGTTTTTCTACAGCTCTCCTATGCACTTCTACCTTTCAGGAACTGATTGTTATTAGAAGAGGCATACACCCATTTGCCAGGGCAAGTAGCCTTTATATACGCTTACATACATATCCAAAGTGTTGATAGGTTAAAAAAAAGAGATGTAACTTGAGAGTTCAAGTGCTTGGTTCATACGTACTGGGAAGAGCAGCTTTTTACTCTGATGATGTTGCTGTTCACATTTGATATTCCCTGCAAGTAAGATGGCACCAGTCAGGCTGTTAGCATAGGTCAGTAGCACACTGCTGTGTCCTCTGCATCCATCCCAAGCACAGTAGTCTACAGTTACTGTCATACATTAGGGAAATGATGAGCCATCTGTTCTAATTTTGAGCAAGATGTATCCAGGAAGGAATAAAGAGGTGCTTAAGGTGAAGAAAAGTATTTTAAGAAGCATTCAAAGCTATCCCTTCATTCTGAGCTCTATAGGCATATTCAAGAAAACTGCATTCTAGAGTCACAGTACTACTGTTGCTACTGCCATCCTACACTATAGTGAATTACCACCAGTGATATGGCTACAGCAATCTGACCTTTATTGTTTCCAGAAAAGTTACTTTAATTCTTTCCACCTAGGATGCAGTAAGACATGAAAAGAAATGCAGCTTAAAGCCTTAGCACAACCATGGAAGTGAAGAAGCTTATTCTAAAGCACTGGCCGTGCAGTTTTTATGAGAGTAATTTGCTTCTCCTTTTAGTGGGACCACATTGCTTTGCTGCTGAGAAGTCAGCAATTACACTGTTCTTTGGAGCTGCACCAGCAATTCTGCATAGTGTGGATGTTGAAGAGCAGTCACAGCAGACTTCAGGCAATGCTCAGCAAGAGCTAAACTCCTGTGCTTTTCTTGGTTTTGTAGGAAAACTAAATTAATGTGGATTCTACTCTTGCACCCAGATAGGCAAAAATTATGTAGGAATTTTTAAAAAGTCGTTTAAAAATATATATTGTGACAGAATTCACTGCCATGTTTTCTTCCTATTATGTCTAGATATGTTTGACATCATAAGCCCAGCAGGAGCTGTTTTCTCCATGAGCTTGTATCCCTCAGACAGATGCTCTAAAACAGAACTTCACTGTTACTGATGAAAATTTGCAGCAGTTTTATGCTTTTACAGGTTTAGCTTTTACAGCAAATTGTTGTATTTGATGAATGAAGAAAGAATGTCTCTCTCCGTAGATGGTTGTTGCTATGTGTTGGCTCAGTGGATAGATCGGCTGCTGCCATACCTTTATGGACTGGGGTTTTGCTGGTACAACATATTCTGGGATGTACCCAGCAGGTTTGGGATTTTATATCCAAGGTCAGTTCCCACAAAATTAAAATTACTTTTTCCCATGATTCTTTGATGAGCCTGTTTCTGCTTACCTGGTGCTGAAACTAAATAAAGATGATAATGTCTTAGTTGTACTCACGGACCATCTGTGCATAGTTTGAGTACTGTCGTGAATTTTAAATTTAGTACATTTGCAAGTGTCTGTGGTCCCACGTATCTAGGTGTCCCATTGAACATAAGTCTGCTTTACACATTGTTGCTTGATTTAGGTTTTCATACATTCATTTTAGATCCTATGAATCTTCAGCTTAGAGGTTTCAGAATAGATGAACACCTGCTAATCCTTCTGTGATGTTTAAGCTTTATTTCAGTGATTCTTGCAGCTGAAATTCTGTTTTGTCTTCAACAGAGACTGTACAGTTGGTGCTGTTCTGCAATGGAATGAAAATATTTTATGGGTGATAAGAGTTTGCAACTCAAAATTAATGCTTTTGGAATTGCATAGCAACCAGATGGAGGAGGGAAGGCAATGTAGAAAAGCAGTTGGTGAACACCCAAAAATCTTTAGTCTGGAGAAGTATGTTGGGCATTACTTTGAAATTACATGCTCCAAGGCAAAGTTACTCCTGGACAGGATTAAAATATCAAGATTTATTGCCATGCAAAAAGTTGCAGTATGTTGAGATAGCTTTCTGTGCTTCAGAGGAATAATCTACTTGTAAACAACCTTCTCTGTGTTGGCACAGTATACTAACACATTTGTTTGGTTTTCTGCTTTTGCCCTTTACCCTTTGAGAACAAAAGAATTGAATTCTGTAGACTATTCGGAGGCTTTATTGTGCAAATAGCATTTCTTAATAATGATACCAAAACTAATGTAGTTACATTTAAATTAATATAGGGAAGTTGAGTCTACTAAAAATGTTAGTTGGTGTGAAGCAAAAGAAAAATAATTTGGGCTTCGCTTTACAGTTTGAAATAGGCAGCTTTTACATCTCTTTTTGACTTCCCTTAAATAGCTTACAGTGATCAAAGCATGTCAAGAAATTGTAAAATAATTTCAAATGCTTTATAAAATTAATGTCGTTGAGATTCATATGTAGTTGTTTAATGCAAACAAAATTATTTAATCCACTGGCTTTTAATGTACTCTTTGGCATGAATTATTTAATCTATGCTATTTATTGGAGTTACAAATGAGAAAGCTGCATGTGGAGTATGGATTTTAAATCATAAAAGCATTCATCAGAGCAAATAGCATAATTTTAATTAAAAGGTGCTTTGAAATATTACAAGACCAGTTGATACCTCTTAATGTCAGCTCTTCTGAAAAGTATTGTGGCAGAGGTACTCTGATGAGGTTAAATATGAATTTTCATTATAAGGCTTTCTTATTAGTATTAAATAACTTGCCCTTTTCAAATGGTGACACTTTGAAAGTTCAAGAAGGACTTACATTTTGCAGGATAGGGTATTTTAAACCCACTGAATTGTTTTTGCAGTAGATTTTTATCTTTTTGACTAGTCTTCAAAATTGCATATTTTTTCCAATCAAAGTATTCATTACTCAGAAAGAAAGATAGAAGACTGTTAATAATGAACATGTCCTTTATATACAACTATTTTATTAATTTATAGAAATATGTATCATTGTGTATTAATATGATTGTTGTATATAAAACTAATATAATTACATATACTACATTAAAGTATACGTACCATATGCTATATATTTGATGCACTTTATTGCAAGGATTATCTATCAGTAATTTTATAATAAGAATGCTTTGCAAGAGATAGTATTTAAGACCATGTGAAAATACAGAAATTCAGTTAAATGTAATCTTGTTTCTATAGTGATACAATGAAAAAGAAAGTGTTTAAAACTTCAAGATGGAGCTTCTGTGTTGACCACTGTAGTCCATTGCAAAAAATACAAAAAGGCATACTCTCTGCTTTCTTACTTCCCTTCTTCTCTTGCTCATTTCCTTCCAAGAACACCACTGGGTTAAATTATTTTCTTGCATTTTTTGTCTCTTATGAGAGATTTAATACCTATTGGTTTGAGATACCGTCCAGCTAGTAAAGATCCCAGGGAAAATTTACTCAAAATCCACACTTGACACTCCCAGCTGCTCAGGATGAATAATGAATGGTAGAACATGACCACAGATGTTTGTTTCAGGAGTGAAGCAGTGATTCTACAAAGCAAGTGTTTTTCCAAAGGAACGTACTGCAGACTGTGAAAGTACCACACTTCTTAGTTGTCCATATTATTTAAATTTTGGTAAGAGTTTAGTGGCTAATGAGCAGTCATTGATTTTTATGTCGTTTTTAGATCACTGCAAGGATAATTAAAAGTATAAATAACTTAGCCTCCTGGTACATTAAGTATATAGACACATCATCAACCATAATTAAGAATTGGTTTTAGATTAAATCTTTTTTACAAATAGTTATTTAATTTAGCAGGTTTGTCCTTTGATTCAGTAAAGTCATCTGTCATTTCTCTCAGAGCTGTAGCTTATGGAAAGGGCAGCTTTAACAACATTCAGTGAACTCTGAGATTCAGGGCTGAGCTTCTGTCAGCTTTTATATTGGATTCTTCTACACAGTATTGCCTCATCAAGGCACTGAAGCTACAGTTAACATCTCTGTCAAGGGTTTCACAGCATTTGGAGCCCTAAATGCAGAGCACATTTACCTAGATCGTAACTAATAAAATCTAGTTAATACATTGCCTCAGCAGCACTGAGTAAGAGCTTTTTCATTTTCCAGTTTTGACCTGGGTAGACTACCCTTGGTTAATGTATTTGTAGAAGTAGCCTGCTAAATCAGAGGCAATGATGGTGATGTGCTGGAAAGGAAAAAAGGCTTATCTGTTCCTCTTCAAAAGCAGACTTTGTTTTCTGTTGCTGAGGCAGCTCAGTTGCATTTAAAAGTGAATCTCATGCACGATGAAGGGTGATTACTGATAAATATGTTTAGCACTGATGGAAGAGGCTTCTTTTGAAATAAATGCAATCTAGTCAGAAGTCTGGCCCAGTTTTTCAAAATCTTGTGAGAATCTTTGTCAGTTTTTCTCGGGTTTGAAATACAAAGATTTCTTTTGCTTTACTGATGTGCCATGTGTATTGCATTTTTCCATGAAGACTTAGGATGGTGTGCGTGGGTTCCATGACCTGAGGGATGACTGTGTTAGTTTACTGGTTTGTATATCAAGAAATTATGAAATAAATGTATTTCATTATTTTGGTGTCTTGGCCTTGCTTTTAAGGACACAGTTTTGAAATGTTACTCTAACTATAGATATATTATATACTCTAATTATTTAGATAATTCATTGGGATCAATTCCATAGTGAGCAGTGGAGAAATACCATTCTCTGATGCATGGTGATTCAAATGTAAAGCGTTATCTAAAAACATTGTGATCAATTATTTCTGCTAGAGGAGTAACTGTCATGTCTTTAATCTTATCTGAGTAGCTGTTTTCAAGTTTTGCTCCTCTCTGAAGGAGAGAATTAATTGGCTGTATTTCATAGAGCATTTGCTGATATTTATTTTTTAAAGAAATCAAAATTTCCCTGGATTTCCCATTATTGTCATCTAAACAGCTTTGAAATTACCGCTTCATTTTTAAAAACATTTTATACATATGACAATGGGAACTTTACTTTCCTTGCAGTATTTCTTTGACTGGTTATGGAAATGTGACAATCATATCATGTTCCAAATTTCTCCTTCAAAAGACCAATTCCTTTAGAGAAAGCATTGAAAAGGACGAGGGGGAAAATAGTCTCATCTTGTCATCTTTATTCCTTACTTATTTTGAATGCTCTGTGCTGACAGTTTAGCACATAGCTCATAGTTGTTTTGTGTCAGCATCTAGCACAGTAGCCAAGTATCACCCCCTGGAGTAGGGTTTTACTTCTTCACTTTCTGTACTACTTCAGTTCAGTTCTGAAATGTATGCCAGAAATCTATTAAACTTTTATTAGCATTCATCATATGTGGTTCTGTCCTTCCCAAAAGGAAAGTTATATGAAGGTTCTAATTATGTCTTTTGATCTTACATTTGTTCATTGTGTTTTCATGGGTGAGTCTAATAGATACCTCTTCGATTGAAGGAGTTCTGAGTTTGAGGTTTCACTTAAATCTGCAGAGGCTGCATCTTAAGTTCAGTTAACAGTAGGGAAACCTCTGACTGTTGTTCTTACTGGGGATCAATTCCATTGTCACCAATCCTTCCTGCCTCAAAATTTAAGAAGATTTTTTTTCCCAGTTGTCGTGAACCCACAAGATAGAGTGCACATATCTAAAAGTACCAAGTCTCTCAGTTTGTCTCACTCATTAGGGACTGTTGTGGGCCCTGAAGGACATACTTGCTTTGCTTATAGTAGTTGGTTTTGCTAGATAGAAATGTCATGTGATTGAGTTTATGCTCATATTCTCCCAGGTAAACACCACTTGATCAGCTGGTGTATGTTGCTGCATTCCATCAGCAGCTTTTCCCTGTGGAGTTACTAATATGCATTTCTTCTCAGTACTCAGACAGTGATTTTCAGGAAAACATAAAACTTCTCCAAACCTAATTTCGTTGAGATCTTGCTTAAGAAAATTTGGTTGAAATAAGCTAAGAGGATTAATACAGGTTCTGGGGAAGAGTGGGATAAAGAAAAGAGAGAGAAAATTAAAATAATTGAGTGACAGACAAAATGCTTAGAGTTACATGTGTTTTCCTCTTGGTGAGATCACTGACAGACAAAACTGGATGGTGATTTACAGAGGTGGATTTAACTGGCTGTGGAAAAGATCACTTTGGCATGTCCTTTTCTTGACTCACAGCATGCTCTGAGTTTGGACCATTTTCCTCAGTATGTTTTACTACTACTGAGTATGTTTTACTACATCTTACTCTTTTGAAGCCTGCTTGCTAAAGCTGACTCAATGTTTCCCTCAAATACTGGCAAGGTCAATAGGTAGTGGAGGGATTTTACGTGCCACAAAATTGGTCCAAAGAAGATGCAGGCCCACAATGAGTTAGGGAACCTATGTAGAATTTATTAATTTTGTTTGATACTGAGGGTCATATTTTTTTTGTGTCAGATTGTGAAGTCAGAATCTCAAGGCTTCTTTGTGGTGTAGAAAAGTTGAATATTTGCTGAAGGAAGAACAGTATTATTTCTGTTGTTAACCTCACTTTCCTCGAGCTAATCTTATCTCCCTCTTACTCCTTTCAGCCAGCATACCAAGCTGTGCTGTGATATCTGAGAATTGTCTGAGAGCTTATGGGCTGAGTTGTCCTCTGTGGATGGTCACTCGCCTGAGGAACCATCAGCTTATCTACCTCTTCCAGTAAACAGAGAGCTAGCAGTCTCTTCTCCTGTACTGGAAGTGAGACAACTCCCCTAACACAGAAAGACTGTGAAACTAAGATGAAAAACAGTGGATTCTTTGTGGTTTGTTTTGCTTTTGTTTTAAACATAGATGCTTTTCTCTTTCCTCTACAATAAAGATTATGGAAAAATGCTTCTAAAAGCAATAGGGATAAAGAAAAACAATGAGAAATTATCTAATAAAGCAGTGACTTCCCACAACCATTTGTGTTAAATACTGTGAAAGGGTAAGTCACAAAAACTAATTCCTAGCATGTTCCTGGAGTAGTAAGTGCTAGGATACACAAGTTTTGTTTGTAATAAGGGAATACACTGGAATAATTTCAGGAAATACTAATAACTTAGCAATTAATAAACAAGATTTGCAATATAATTAGACTAAATGTCTTTATGCAAGCGTTCTTTCCCTCAAATAAACCTACAGCCACAAAAGAAAAATCTCTAGTTCAGTGCCAGGGCTGTACTAGCTGGACTGTAAAAAGAGGAGGCATCTCCAAAAAATCCGTGTGTCAAAACACAAGAATACAATCAGGGTACTGATGTAAGTTGTGATGTTTTGAATATTGCTTGGAGTTCTGAAAAGTTTCTCTGCAGAGAGGGTGTATCTGTGGAAACAGCTTCCCAGGATCCAGAACCTTAGCATGCCATCTCCAGTTTCCAAACTCTCTAGCTGTGTTTGAAGGTACCTGCTGCAAAGTACTTTGTTTAGACTTGCTGATTTCTGAAAAACAGAGCCCCTATTTTGCTAGCTTCACCTAAATTTGCCTTCATTGCCAGATCGTAGAAAATATAGAGAAAAGAAGGAGTAGGGAGCATATAAAGGTAAGTTTCTAATTGTGTGGAGAAACGAAGTTACCAAGTGATAAGGAAGTGTAATACTCCATTCTGGATTACAGTTAACAAGACTCCTTGGTTGCTGGTTACTGGTTACTTAGTGCTCATCATCTGGCTTTAAGTGTTCCTCCTGGAACATTTATAGAACCATAGAATCATACAATGGTTTGGGCTGAAGGGGACCTTAAGGATCATCTAATTCCAACCCTGCTATGGGGAGGGACACCTTCCGCTAGACCAGGTTGCTCAGAGCCCCATCTAACCTGGCACTCTGAATCAGTCAGGGCTGCCTTTTCTGGGCTTGGCCACTTGTGTAGTCTTATAAAAGAATCCTGCTTTCATTCAATATAGACGCAGCATTTGTGACTTAACTGAAGGCTTGTACCTTCCAATAATGAAAATACTTCAGAGTCTCTTCTAAACATCCCACTTTCCTGTCCTAGTGGTCACTTGGGGTCTTTTGTAGTAGCTTTAACAGCTTTTCCAGACCCATATATAAGTGTCCAATGGGATACTAAATATTATAAAGGCAGTTAATTTGTGGGAGGTTTTGGCCTCTGCCGTTTGGTGTGGTCTCAGACATGTTGGAAACCTTAAGTGATGCACTCCCATTAGAAGAGCCAGAGGGTACCTTTCTTTACCATGTAAAGCTTCCTTTGTCAAGATGATTCACTCTGGTGAGGTCTGAGAAACGACATGGTCTGTTTGGTAATCTAGATGTGATATGATTGTCTTTTAATGTGGGGAAAAAAAAGAATGAGAGAAAACACTCTTTTTTTTTAGGAAAGAGTGTTTTCTCTCATGACATTCTGTGCGTTATAGATCTTGCTTCTGTGTATCAAAGCAGAGTTGGATTCTTATATGCCCACAGATTAATTAGGAAGGAGGAAAAATGTAAATAGTAGGAAAGACAAAAGCAAAGATTTGAAATTCAAGTGGCCAATTTCAGACAAATGGAGGTAAGAAAGTGAGAGTACACCCACTCTTTGAAGAAAGATGTGTAGATAATGCTAAGTGGGACATCTTCCAAAATAACTAAAAAGATGCTATGTACAAAAAGTCTGTATGCAAGCCTATATGTAAGAAGCAAGACTTTACAGATTTTGGTTTGGAAGACCTGAGAGAATGAGAACCATCCAGGATGACACAGATATTGTGAAGAGAGTATTTTCTCTGTTTTCACCATGCTGGATCCTGGGGTCATGACTGCTCTCCCAAGGTTTTAAAAAAATATAGCTATTTCTAGGAAGTATCTTAAAATAAGCAGTGGTTCAGTCAGAATAGCTGGAGGAATTTAAAAGTGAAAGCTGATGCTAAGATTGTTTACTGAAATTTCAAAGTCTTGGACAGAGAAGAGTAGCAAGCATTGTCTTCCAAAGTGATGCACTCAGGTCTGCTGAGAATAATTGGCATTCATCTTACCCAAGGATATCTGATACTACCTACCCAGCCAAAGTTATTAAGGTAACTGGATCACTGATCAGTCTGTCAGTTTGTACATTATGGAAGAAAGAAACCTGAACTATAGGAAGCAGAATGATCTTGTGTTTTGAATAAATCTTGTTGAACTAATCTTGATCTTCAACATGTGATAGTGGGAACAATTTGTAGGAATGTGGTTCTGGAATGTTGTTTTTATGAGTAACTCTAGAAATCTTAACTCTTTTAATACATCTAAAGAAAAAAGCTGTATAAAAGTAACTGGCATTGAGTTTTACTGTTAGTAAGTTCCCAGTGAGGATCATGAACATTGGTTTTGAAAATCATCCCTGACCTTCGTTCTTTTCTTTCTAGAAACAAAATGCAGAGTGGAGGCATTATGTTCTGCACAGAATACTCTATGTGTAAAGTCATTATATAATGGGAGATTACCAGTGACAGATGAGATTTTGTTCAGAAGTAATGAAACTTCGAATTAGAAACATGAGTGAATTTTTCTAAAATATGTTAAGTTTTGCTTTCACATTATGTATCTTTTTGAAAGATATTAGTGGTATAGTTAAGGCACTTTATCTAAATACACTGTGTTTTTCTAGTAAAATGCACTGCTCTGTGACTTTGACAGGGAAAACATGAAGGGAATTTTTTATCACAGTGATATGACACATTTTAATACTTAATTGAAACTTATGGTTTAGATATATTTTAAGAAAATTAAAAAGGTCCCTTTTTTTTAAACTTTATAGCCTTGCTGATGCGTGGGAAAATGATATGGGAGTTCATCCTTTAAAGTTTCCATCAGAAACATGTTTGGAATTACTGCTGATACTGGGTTTGAGCACCGCATCTCTGCCACCTTCACTTCGCTGCATGAACTCTTTTCAGGTAAGGAACAGCTTCTATTTCAGTATAAAGGTGTTACTTTTGAAAAAAGAGAGATCCATGGGGCCTGTAAACCCTTTCAGAAGGTTGTCTTCTGCAGTTGCATGACTCTCCATTGTATTGAAATGTAGACCAAGGCAGAAAATGCCATTGGATTTTTAAACAGTGTATTACCGTTTAAAGTGATGAAATTTCAAGAAATTTCATCAAACTTGGGCTGGAGTAACTGGAATCATTATTAAAAAATCTTGTGGGTTTGAAAATAAAAAAGAAAACCCTCAGCAAAAAAATAAAGATTTCCTGTGGGGAAAACATTCTTTTGTGTAATACTTTGGAAGTTCTCAGCAGTCATAGAAATTTTCCAAAGAAAACATTGTTGCAGACGTGTTAAACTGTGATTTGTATTTCTTTTGTAATGTGCCTGGAGAGTATGGTTTTTACAAATGCAGTAGAGACAACTGAATTCATGATGATATGACATAGCAACTCAGCCTTTTTATGATGTTTCTGTCTTACCCTGTAGTTACATAGTCCATCAGTTGTGTATTGATGCAAATCTAAAGTAACCAGCTGTTGAGCAGGAAGTGGACTGAATCTGTGTTTGTTCTGGCAGCTATAAAAGAATCCTCATCTTAGTGGGACTGAATGTCCTTAACAGTTTCTAACGTGAAATCAGATAGCTTCTATTTGTCTATATTTCCTGTTTGTAGTTAAGGCACATCTAATTAGTGTTCCTGAGTTATATTTACTGAAAAATAATCTTTTTGTAGATTTTTGGAGCCAAAAAACCCATGGTTGTTAAACAAAATCAAGTAATTGATTTTAATAGAGTACACTGATGTACAACTGCTGAAAACTCTTCTAGATGTTGGAAATAGGTATGTAGTTGCATTGTTGGCTCACTTTGCATTTTGTGTGCTTGGAAACAGGGAATCTGTTTATGGTGATCACTTGGGTACAGCAGCAGCCACTGATCATTTCAATATGTTATTTTAATACCCAAGGTCATAATTATTACAGGATTGTACATTCAGAGGCCATAAAATTGAAGAATCATCCTGGATGCCAACAGATTGCAATGATTACAAATCTCAAAGATTGGCCAGCACTAGTTATCCATGCTGTTAAATAGTCCACGTTTCCTATTAAGAAGTGAGCATTTTGGTTGTCTAATCCAAGAGGATGTATTCTTTGTCCATTACATTACCAGTAATCTGTAGTAAAGTCTTCTCTGCCTTATCCGTGACAGGTTAAATAGGAGTCTCTTCCTGTATGCCAAGTCTGTATATCCAGTATTGTTTCTGTGCATGCTGAGTCCCATGTCATGTATTCGGGATTCCCTTTGATTTGTGTATAGGGGTGAAGTAGGAAGTGATAGATAGTCTGTCAACTGATGTTTTCACCTTGGAGTACACAAAACATCGGACTTCTGGTTTTTTTCCTTGTCAGGCTCTGCATGATTGTGCTCAATTGTGCCTTGGTAATTTTAGCTTTGTGAGGCTGTCTCTATAAGGAAAGCATTGCCCTACAGGCACATGGTACAAGTCCTGGAAGCATAGGGTTATATCAGCTGTGGGGTAGGAGGTCCCCATGCATCCCCTGGAGACCCTCTGACCATGGCCTTTCAACCCCAGATTTCTGTGGAACAGATGAAAACAAGCAATACTTTGCTAAGCTCATTTACTGAGCACTGGCCTGCACAGATCGTGGTTTGCCTGCCTGTGTGCCGAAGTTGGTGATGAAACAATGTCCTGTCTTTCATAGCAACACACTTTGCAGTTTTTGAAAAGCCCAGGTTCAGAAACCTGCTCTGCTAAGATAATGTTCTATTTTGCCAAGTGGGAGGAAAGGAAAGTGGCTTTTTTGATAAAATTCTGTGACTCCAGCTGTCACTCTCCTTGGCAGACAGTCAATATCACCAAGTGTTTGTCCTAGAGGGCAAACACTGTCCAGTAAAATATTGTTTTATTTATTTTTATCCTTATAAACCTTGTTTGGATCTCAGTCAGTGAATCCATGAAGCAGAAACAAAATTTGCCCAGGCTTTTCATTGATGCTTTATAATGGTCTGCCAGCCTTATAATTTTTTTTTCTGGCTTGCTTTTTCATATTCAGCAAAGACTAGAATTACAGATCCCGGTTTTTCTGTGTTTTTCTTGGAAAAAGTTGGCAAGATCTGAAGAGAGCTTGAATAGTGATACTAAATTGTGCTGTTGCTTGTGCATGCTGCATCCAAAATAGTGAAGATTGAGAGCCAAAAAGGGAATAATGAAAGGGCACTAATTGAAAACTGGTATTTCGTGTATCTTAATGGAGTAGTGTCAAAATGACAAAACTAGTTATGCTTTATTTTGTAGTAGACCTTAATCCAGTAGTTGTCTAGAAAAATTTAAAACATTTCAATTCTGCATTACAATTAAACTTGTATTTGGACTGAAAACAATTGCAGAGTTCCCTGTTATTTACATAGTGGAACAGTAGCAGTCTTGCTCAACAAGGGCCAGGCTCTTGCAACTGAACGCTGGAGGAATTAGAAGGAAAAAATGACCCCAGAAAGTGCCAGAGTTTTCTCCTTTCATATATATGTGTTTCCACTGTTGGACACGTGGTGAGGAGCTAAATGGACCACTGCTTTCTAGTGGTGCTTTTCTTTATGTTTTCATGTAGGATTTAGAAATGTATCTGACACGCAGCTCTAATGTAACAATCTAAAAGTCACAGTTTAACTCCTGGTACCCTGTCAGGATGGCTTTTAAAAATCCAATTGTTTTTAATTAGGTAACCAAAAAGATGTCACTGATACCTGTGTTTTTTGAGAATGTATTTACCCTCTCTCCCAATTATATTACAGTACTGCAGTGTTGACAAGGCAAAATTTTAGTTGGTATACATTTGCCTTGGATGATGCTTTGGCTGTAAAAAGCACACAAAGGAAATCTGCTTACTTGCTAATAATCTGTAATAAACTCTGTTCTGCCTTGTGCTCTAGAAGTACTCTCTGGGACTGGCTTAGCAGACTCTGTATCAGTGCTGAGACATAAATTACATTTTATTTTTCATTGGTGTGCTACTGCTTAGTAACATAATATTTGAAATCACTTTTCAATTATGTTTTGACCCTGTAAAGATCTTTCAGTGTGATTTATGTTGCAAGAGCAGCCTGGAAGAAAAGAGCAGCAGCGGACTGTGCTACATAACTCTCTACTGAGTTTAAGGTGCCCAGTAAAGCCAGCTTATAAGTTTCCCAGACTGTTGATCCTAGGTACTAGGTTGTCTTTGCCTCATCTGTCATTTTACCTGTACAATTGCAGTGACAATTTTTTGGTGGAATATAGAGAGTTAAATCTTGGCAAACAAATTTACAGAGCCTGTGAACTCTGAAGGACCAAAGGACCATTTCTTGCTGGTTGATGGCAGCTCCTGGCTTTACTGGAGAAGTTGGTTTTTCAGCCCTGACTTGCACCTTCCCAGGCTTGTAATCCCTCACCCATACTAAGGATGTCTCAGGTCAAGGTAATAGGATTGACTGAGACACTTGATACTTACCCTGAAGCGATGAGAAAAGCAGTAAGAAGGGAGACAGGAGTTTGCTACTAGAAAAGATTAATTTTTTTAGTTTGCTTTTGCTCTGAGCATTGTTTTGCCACTTTCTCTTCAGCTCCATTACAAAGCACGGAAAGCTGTGTTACCTTATTACACTCAGTCTATATGGCTGTCCAGCCACCTAAGCTGTCAGCCCTTTGCTTTAGAAATGGTTGGGCTTTACTTTGTGTATTATTCTTAATATTTGCAAACACTTGTAGCTAGCACCCACTTGAGTTATCTTGTACTTTATCACAGAACTGCTCAGCTGCTACTTCTCAGCTTCTTCTGTAGCACTATTTCAGAGCCTACAAAAAAAAACAGTTAACACAGGGAGATGCTTTAAAGTGACAAGTAATCTCTGCTGTGTTTTTCTAACCTTATCTCTTCTTTCTGTGAATTCAAGCACAGTGAACAGAAAATGTCCTGGATATTGAATTCTTATGATGATATATGGGGCTGTTGAGCACATTTTCTCTCACTGCCGTTTTTGTGGGAAACCAGGCATTTTACTTCCCCTATCAAGGCACTCACTATTCATAAGGCCACAGACTGTAAACAACAGTTTTCAGAGTTAAACAGATCATGGTTTTCTTTTTACTTTTACAGTTGCATGAAATTGTAGGAAGATTGTGATTAAGAACTGCTGAGCTGTTTCAAAATATTGTTTCAAATAGCTCTTGATAGTTTTTGGAGCTGCACGCAGTGCCCCTGGTAGCTTTCAGCACACTGTCTGCTTTGGTTAAGAGAAGTGAAGCCACTGTTTAAGAAAAAACAAAAAAAAGTTCATTCTACCATTGCAGTAAAAATTCCTAGTGGTGTCTCTGAAGGAAAAACTCATTTGCAGTTATTTTGCTTTCAAAAAAGGAGGGAACTCCCAAGATTTCTCATAGAATAGCCTGTGAAGCTCTCTGTCATTTAGTCTCTTAATACAGCACAGGAAACTTGTTAAAGGCAACAGGTTTAGAAATACAAAATATGACTTGCTCAGAAAATATAAGAATGAATAAATACAGTATCCATTACAGTTTAGTGGTCTAGTATATAAGTATCAAAAGGGTCACGGAAAACAAAATATAAAATTACCCACTGTCTCTCAGGTCTATGCATGGTCCAAACTAAAGTGTTCCTTGATATTTGCTGGTTTTTAAAATTGATACTTTTATGTTTATGTGTCTCTATATATACGAAAAGCAATTTCAAAATCATTTATTGCGAGAAGTTAGCTGAAGATAGCAGATGCACCTGTGTTTTCTGAAGCAGAGAGCTGAGTAAAATTCAGAAAAGTCTGTTCAGTTTGGCTTTTCCGTTTGTTCTGGGCGTTTGGAGCTAGAGAAGATGCACATATTCTTTTAAGCTGGATTCCACTCCTTTGGAGCACTGTCAAACAGCAGCAAAGACAGGACAAACATACAAGAAAAGAAAATGTAAAGAATAAAGGAATGGATTTCCAAATATTGTTTCTTTTATTAAACTATCCCTGAAAGGAAAAGTAAGTGAATTTATGCAGTAAAATCGCTTATTATCCCCTTAAACATTTTTTAAAATCACAGGCTATTACTTGAGTGAGGATCTCCCACAAAATTAATTATAGGTCTGAATATGTATATTCTATAGTATTTCACAGACAAAGGATGAGTTCCTAGATACTGTATGAATTTAAAAAAAATATTTCTCTTAAGCTCACAACTGCTCTGAAACTTCTGCGTTAAAACATCGACAGTATTATGAAGCAACCACTGCAAATACATTGCAATCACTGTTTAAATAGTCGTTTTTGTTTTCCTTAGCTGACTGGTTCTACATAATGTATACTACAGTGAGCAAACACAGAGTAGTTAGTGCCAGCCTATTTTGGCTGCTCTGATTTTACCCAAAATAAAGATGTTTTGATTTTTGCAGGTTAGTACAAAAGTTCCTGCTATGTGCTTTTTGTAATTTTGACTAACTCAGATAGGATGCCAGGATGACACAGAATTGATTTCTTTTCTGTTTTGTTTGTGATCATTATGTGTAAGTTTTTAAGTTTAATTTCAAACAATTTATTTTAAATAGGAAAGAGGTACCCAAACCTTATATATGAAAACAGATGTAGTTATGTAAAATAGGCATACAAATACTTCATTGGATTTTAAATAAAAGAACTTATAACGTATATATTTGGGAGGTTTTTTGTGTTTGTCTGCATTTAATAAGAGCCATAATAAATCTATTGAAACACTGCAGAATAATTAGGAAAGAATTATAAAATGATACTGAACAAATGCTACCAAGAGCAAATGATATAAAGAGAATTAGTGTTTCAATGGCAAATCTGAATACTTCTTTTCAGAATTATAGAGATTTCTATGTTCCATTGAGAAATTATTTTTTTGTCTGCTGCTTAATTGTTCCCTATTAAGTTGATTTCTATTATGTCACTCAGGTTGTCTTACTTGGTGTTCACTGTAAGCTATCTTTTAAAAATACCTGTGGAGCATTCAGGTATATGTCTTGGACACTGAGACAATCCATTTCTTTTGTTGTTAACTTTTGGGGCCTCAGTCTCAGAGAGAACAATTTTTTAATTGAACTATAATTAGTATTTTTAAGTCTTTGTTGATCCTGTGTCAGAGATGTTTCATACTGATTCTGCATAAACTTTATTAAAGCATAATGTCTCTTGGCTGAGAACTGTCAACTCTGTATATGCAGGAGTTTATTGAACAATGTCCTATATGTCCTTATGTGTCCCTATATGACTCAGCAGGCAGTATCTCACCATATCTGCAGCACTCCCCTCCGTTTCTAGGCTAGGGTTTTGTGATATCTGTGGCTGCTTTGGACATTCTGATGGGAAGGTATTATTTCACTCATCTAATATGTGGCATGGCTGCGTTTCCTCTAATGGGAAGGAGCTGCCCGTTTATGTTGGCCTGAAACAGAACAAAATCAATCATGTGCAAACCTAACCTGAAGCTATGAATGGGAAAACTGCAAGCTGAGCTTCCTTGTGGAAGCACAAAATTTTGTGATTACTTCATTGCTCAGTGATGGAGAATTAGAACCTTGACAGCAGTGGCCCTAAACTGAGATTCAAAATCTGTCATCAGTTTATCAGAAAGGGTCAATTATTATTTTCTTCCAAGGCAGTTCTCCATTAAAGAGGAAATCAGAGAGAGTGAACCTGCACATATCATAAACAGGAGTAGATTTAATTACAAAAAGACTATGAGCTCCAAGTAAGAAGCAGTGGATGTGTAGCATGCAGGCAAGTGCCTCCTCTGGAAATATGGTCTGCTCCTTGAGAGGGAAGATCTGCTGGAAGAGCAACTCATTTCTGTGCAATTTCCTTTGCCTAGAAAATGGCAAAAGCCACCTGTTACATAAGCATCTGGTAATACATTTCAAAGCAGTTTTCTTGAAAAGATGCTCAAATATTCATCAGGGTGGTTTGACCCTGGTTGCCCACCAAAGCTGCTTTATCACTCCCCTCCTCAGCTGGACAGGGAAGAGAAAATAAAATAAACATTCAGGTCAATGATAAGGACAGGGAGAGATCACTCACTGATTACTGTCATGGACAAAACAGATTTGACTTGGGGAAATGAACTGAATTTGCTGACAATCAAATCAGAGTTAGGATAATGAGAAGGAGAACCAAATCTTGAAAATATTTACCCCCATGTCCTCCCTTTTCAGGTTGAACTTTTTTCTCAGTTCTTTGACAGCTCCTCCTAGTGGTTCAAGGATATGGAGAATGGGGGCCCTGGTCAGTTCATCACACATTGTCTCTGCTGCTCCTTCCTTCTCAGGCAGAGGACTCTCACACATTTTTTCTGCTTCAGCATGTGTTCCCTACCATGAGTGACAGTTCTTCATGAACTTCCCCAACTGGCCACAGTCTGCAGTTCTTCAGTCTGCTCCAGTGTGGGTCCCTTCCATAGGGTGCAGTCCTTTAGCAATAGGCTGCTCCAGTGTGGGTCCTCTATGGGGTCACAAGTCCTGCCAGCAAAGCTGCTCCAGTGTGGGCTCCTCTCTCCACAAATCCATCCAGGAGCCTGCTCCAGTGCAGGTTTCCCACAGGGACACAGCAAGCGTCCACCTGCTCTGACGTGAGTTCCTCCAGGGGCTGCAGGTGGGTCTCTGCTCCCCCATGGCCCTCCATGGGCTGAGGGGCACAGCTGCCTCACCATGGGCTGCACCAGGGACTGCAGGGGAGTCTCTGCTCCGGTGCCTGGAACCTCTCCTCCTTCTTCACTGACCTTGGTGTCTGCAGAGCTGTTCCTCCCACATATGCTCACTGATCTCTCCCAGATTGTTGAACAGGATTTTTAACCCCTTCCAAAGTCTGTCTTCCCAGAGGCACTGCCACCATCACTGATGGGCTCAGCCTTGACCAGCTGTGGGTCAGTCCTGGAGCCAGCTGGCATTGGCTGTGTCAGACCTGGGGGAAGTTCTGGCAGTTTCTCACAGAAGCCACTCTGCAGCCTCCTCCTACCAAAACCTTGTCGTGCAAAACCAATACAGTCATTTGCTATTTAGATGTGAAGGTACAATTAATTGCAGGGATTCAGTTTAGATGGTATGGGACAAACTTTGAAAGGAGTGAAGACAGAACTAATTAGGAATGAAAATGCCTGGTTGGTGCCACTCTTTTTATTCCCCAGTTTTCATCAGCTGTGAACTTTCTGATTTTCCCAAGTAATTCTGAAATCTAAAAGTGTAGCTGTTATGTCCTAATGATTGAGTAGTTGTGTAGGTAATGTACTATTAAACAGAAACTGAGAGTTTGTCTTTATCAATAGGCACCACACTGTGGAAAAGACAAATACTCATGTTTTATGTACCTGAATAAATACATAAAGAAGAGTCTTATGGGACATCTGATGTACTTCTAGAGAGTCCATTTCTGTTCATTAATTGAGGCTGTTGCCTTTGTGACTGAAAAACAGGCTGTGCTCAAAAGATAAATTTAGACCTGTGCACAACCAAATACTGAAATACCTGTTCAGCGTGCTTTGTATAATGCTGCTTCCCTCCAAAACCATGGCATCTCTAAATTAATCTTAGCTCTATCCAGATTATAATTAATAGCTCAACTTTTGTTAACTGCAAGTGTCAATGTTGTAGCTGAAAATGCATAGAAATCACATTATCAGCTACAAAGACCTCTTTTGCTTTAAAAATAATACTGAGTCATTGGATAACAATGATTCTATAATGGAAATTTTCCTTAGAAATTCATGTTGTTATGCCATGTGTTTTGTGAATGTGTGTTGTTATGGAAAGCTACAACACTGTTCATTTCCATTAAGAGTCTGCATGGAAACTTTGAAGCTACTCAAGGGGTCCAGAAAGCTCTGGAGAATAAAGGATGTATTTACAAGAATGATTCTTAGTAGGTTTAAAAGTGCTTTAAAAATGGATGGATCCAACTCTCTTAGATTTCAGCTGTATGCTGGAATAGATATGATGTTATCACAGATTACAAGATTTTAAGGAATCCTGAGGGAGGTTGTCAATAAGTTCTAGCATTTTATTAACAGACAGGTCAGCTTGCCAAGACACTTAGAGCAGCTCAGGAGTGTTACATGTTGAAGAGTTGGAAATGGTAATAATGTCTTCAAGGAGACAAATGGACAAATATACAGAAGGCTGTAAAGCCAGAGCATAATAATTGAATCGATGTACTATGATAAAGTACATGGTGGACAAAAAGGAAGAGGGCTGTTAAGTTCTCTTCTTTTTATTGTCAGTTGAAAATGAGTCTGGAATGGATCTTTTGGTGTATGCCTCCAATGAGAAACATACAATTTCCCTTCCCTCAGAAGCAGAAGTCCATCATTCTGTTGCAATGTCAGTAAAGAGAACAGTGTGCTCTAAATCTTTGTGCTTAAATCATAGGTCTATTCCAGGGGTGGTGGCTAATGACACATGGTACTGCTTGAAAGCTTCTGTTTTTTAAAGAAGGAAACTCTGTTTGGGTTTTAGGAAAGCTAGAAACATGACATGGGGGAACAGGTCAGATCACTGTCTGTCCAGGGGCAGGGAAGGACCTGAAGGGAAGTGTAAGAGGTACGATGGACCAACTCCCCTTTTACTAGACTGGTGATGTTCCTGTTGACATACACCAACATAGTTCTGACTGGCAAAAAAAAAGACTAAATAAAAAGATTATTTCCTTTCTCTCTAAGTTGTTTGCTGCTTTGATTTGTAAAAAAGATCAGTTCTGTGAATATTTGTTTGTAATAGCTCCACTACTTCTGAATTAAAGGAAGCTGGTTTACACATGGGAGTGTGTGGAGGTTTCTCAGCCTATGCATTTTATAGTGCTCCTAAGATAAGATTTGGAATATTCCCTTGGGAAGAAAGAGAAGGGCAAAAGGGTATATAAGCATTAACACAACCTACTGAAAGAAGGAGACTGTTTAGCATCCCATAGAAAGCTTTTATGCCTTGAGGTAAAACTTGGCAACCATTTAGCAATATGTAGAAAAACTTGCAGAAATCTGAAGATGCTGTAGCTGAGTGAGATCACAGGGAGTCTTGGGTGGGCAGAATGTGATTGCTGTTTGGACTTTTGCCAGGCATTTTGGTTAAAGTTTCTTCATCTGTCTCCCAGAAGCTTGACAAGTAAAATAGGAAGTGATTCTGCCTTATGGAAAACAAGAAAAAAAAAAGATTCCTATATAGCTGATGTAAACTATAAAAGCATAGTATATAGAGAAAGAGACTATTTTAAAACACCAGTTCCCAGTCTCTGTTATTTTTGTGTGCTGTGGCATGAATTGATGAAACCAGATCAGGGAGCTATATTTCTTCTGTTGTTTTTAGTGAGCTTGAGTTTTATATGGAAAATAGAAGAAGAAAAAAGTATTAAGTACCTTGGCTGCATGGAAAAGGATCTTCCCTGAAAACTTGTACAAGTGAAGATGTTATTTTAATTGTACTGACTATTTTGGCTACTTGGTCCACTTCCAGCTTCTTTCAGAATGCCTGGAATTTCTAAATATTATCCTGAAGATGACTGAACATTGTACTGTTCAGACATTCTCACTTTCTGTGACTGGTACTGCTGACCCTAGTTCTGCTTCTTATCAGTAACTATATATCTGCATAATTCAGTTTTAAATAGAAGGTTTTCTTGCTGTGGATGCTCCAGTCTTTGACACATTTTCTATTTTCTTATGTCCCACCAAATTAAAAGAAGGCAATTATTGTGTAATGGGGGGTGACTAGCTAACATATTTCTTTCTGAAGTCAGAAAGCCTGCTGCTGACTTTTTATTTCATGTTGTCGTACAAAGTCTATTTCATTTATCTTTTGCCAGATTTTTGAAATTAAATTCTAGGACAGTCTTGTTTCCCTCTTCGTAAGACATTTTGGGTTTTATGCACTGATGAGTTTCCATGTTATCGTCTCATTCTTATTAGATACAAATTTACTTTGTTTCCATGCCGTTTATGAACAGACAGCTCTGTAATTCCTGCACTTTTTCCCTGTTTAGAAACAAACTTTTAATGCTTACAGTTGCCTAATTGTATTTGCCTCTTTTCTCTTAAGATGGAAAAACTGAGGCTGGGAGGAGAACAGCAGGGCTTTATATCCTTCTTTGTAGCAAAGTAGAATCAACTTTACTAATTAAATTAAAAAATAAAAAAAAAAAGGAAACGTCTAGTGGACACACAGAAACCTTCATATTTCAGTTCACCTTCTCTGCTTCCACAGACAGGAAATGCATTTTCAGCTGCATTTTTGTAGAGTAGTAGCTAGTGACTAGTTAAATTAATCAGAAGTGTCTATTCTGCATGATTGTCCTGGGGATAGATTCCATTAAGTGACTGCTTTTTCTATTTTAAGGTAGGATGTATAATGTGACTAAATAGTAAGCTTTTACTTGGCTGAGCTATATGGCTCAATGCTAAGGTTGATTTTGAAAGAGCTACTGAGTCTTATTCTACATTTTCTAAGGCACTCCTATGTGAGGAGTTTGGGGAGAGACCATTCTCCTATTTGCCTGGTAATTAGATCATCTTCTGAGGACTCTAGCATTCAACAAAGTTGTATCCACAACACTAGATTTAGATGAAGCAGAGCTACAATTCCACCTGGAAATGATTGTGCTACTGTAATTTAGATAAAATGAGCTGTCAGAAGTGAGACAGTGTTTACGTAGTTTTAAGTGTAGCTCAGAAGCTGGAGAAAACCCTGGTGACATTTTGTAGCTAATCATTTTATGTAAGCCTTTCCTGCAAAGGCAGAGCATACATTCCTAATAGAAAACCATGAAGAAATCAACTGGAACTCTTTTACAGCAATACTGATACTGGTTAAAGTACTGATACTTATTAAAGTGCAGTGTCACTGTTGGATTATACTCCTTTCCCAACCTACATTCAGATAATTTACAAAGCAGCTGAACACCTGATTAAATCTTCCAAGATGATTCTTAAAACAACCTTGTAATATTTTTGTACAACAAGGTAATCATCTTGAAGGAGATGCAAGTCACAGAAAAAAGAATTTCATGTAAAGACATTATCTTAATCTCACATACTACTCTGTTTGTGCAGAAGTGACTTGTCAGTCCAGTTCTAGCCATTCCAATGAAAATTGCCGGGTCTTTGGATTACCTAGAGTTCTCGTTCAATGAACAAATACTGAGTGTTTTTTAAAGTTAGGCAATCATTCAGGGTCTACCTGAAGACTTAAGAGCCTGTTTCTTATCTTTTAATCTTAAAAATGCTAGTGGCAGCTTTACTTTAATTAATTTGTGTGGTATTACAGAAATGCACCTGAAGTGTTTGTGGTGGTAGCTCAACATTGTAAGCAAGGACCAGAACCTTTTGAAGTTAATATCAAAACTCTCTTTGGCTTCAGTGGTGCAGTACTGGCCTGCAAATGAAGAAACCAGCCAGCTGGATATATTGTAGAGAAATAATTATTGCAGATTCCTCATTAACACTATTGCATGTGAACTTCGCAAGCAAATGCTTGAAGCTAATCTCCGATAGCTATTTGTTAGACGAGCAAATTAATAGCTGTGGCTGCTGGTTCATGCAGAGGGTTCTCTGGTTTTTTGTCCTTTGTTTGAAGACTTCAATCAGTATAAATGATTTAAAGGCCTCACTCCACTAGATGGGGAAAAGATGCTTATAATGTAGTACTTGCTTACACTCTGCAGTTATTGATGCAATGTAATATTTTTACACTTGGTTAGATATAGATTTTGAATAAAAGAATTTAATTAACACTGAATAAATGTTCCTCATAAGGGGAAAATTCTCTATTTCTATTTCATTAATGCTTCATGCTTCTAGTAGTTAACTAATTTAATTTTACTCCTGGTGTTCAAGGTCTGTGCTTTTCTTTCCTTCTGTTTTTCAGTCTTTCTTTTAAACAGGCTTTGTTTGTGTTTTATAGTTGGGAAGAGAAGATCAGCCAGAGATAGAAGATAGGGAAAAGTACAAAGCATTCTTTTCCTTTAGTTGGACTTTGTCTAATGCACAGTGGACATATATTTGTGACTATGCATAAAATATATGTAATATGAAAAAAAAAGCACTTTTGGAAAGATCCCAGAGATTTAAAGATTACAAACCCTATTTTAAAAAGCAAGCTAAGGGACAATGAATTATTTTCAGTCAGTAAAGGTAGGGAGGATCAATCATATTATAAAAGTAACCCTTGTACATGCAAGCAACCATGCTCGTTTAATTTGGCTTAGTAAGAAAATTTAGGGTTTTGGGTATCAAAATCCCTTTTGAGAGTTGTTTTTAGTTGTATATGCAGTAGAATAGAATTTTGTATAAAATGCTTAAATTCAGAATACAAAGTGAGTGAAATGATGTGGCAAATGTTCAAAGTGAATAAAAAAATATCTGTTCATATTGCATATCAAGCAGCAAAGGTTTTAGTGTGAGAAGTCCAGGAGAGTGATTGTTTTAAAAGTTTGAGCAAACAATTTTTTTTTTTTCCACTAACTCAGTGCAGTTTTATTAAAGGTTTTCATGCAGAAATGTTAAGTGGCTGGTTTCGATCTTGGATAGTTCTTAGTGTTTATCTTATAAAGCTGGTAAAATTTTGAACAACTTCAGATTATTTCATTCAGACCTTAAGGTCATGCTGTGATCCTCATCTTTGGATCTTGCACATTTCTAACTTGTTCTTGATTATCATCATTTTACATTTCTACTAATTTATGCTATTTATCATCCACTGAACTTTGGCAAATGCTAAATTTGTTTTTAGATGCAAGCAATTATGGTTCAACAGTGTATTTTTTTAGTGGCCTTGCCTTAAGGAAGATGTTTTAAACAGTATTTTGGAAGTCTTAGAGCAGAGCAATGTGCTGTAATAATTATACTTCAATAATCCAAAATGATGCCTCCAGGGAGATATGACTCCAGTGTATACTTTGTTCATATATATTTCTCCTTGATGGTAAAATTGGATTAAAAAAATAAGAAAAATAATTGGAAGAAAGAATCTGGAAAATTGATTCTTCTTGAAGGTCATTAATGTTTTCCAAAAAGAAGTTAAAAATGAACATGAAAATCTCATTGTTAAAGAAATCATTCTAGCTTTGTTTTGCATAATAAGACTTTTATCAGTACAAAAGAAGGTCTCATAATAATAAAACCTAATTGTTATTTTCATCTGAAACTGGAAATTATTCAGTGGTTGGAAAACAAAGGAAAAAAGGGGGGAGTAAAAGAAGCTTGAAGAGAGTACTGTGGACTGCGTGGAGCCATGAGCTGAAGGATGATTCATGCTATATTGTAATATGAAGAAAAGAGGTTGCAAAGGAGGGGAGAAGAGAAGGGGAGTTAACCAAAATGGCAAGATAAGGTTTAATTCAGAAGTATTTTCTGTCCAGTATTTGACTGAAGTATCTCTCAAGTGAATGAAGGAAGTTGATATATAAAAGGAAACTTAGGCAGCAAAATGAAGAGGGAATGTGAAATTTGCACTGTGTCTAAACCCACTAAAAAGAACACGGTAGAAAAGTCCAGTTTGTAGGTTTTACAAAATATTTGAACCATTTGTCTTCAAGGATGCCTTAATTACCAATCTTTGTTAATTAGCTGGTTCACTTAATTTTTACACACAACAGACATTTATTTACAGAGTCACAGAGTTGTTGAGGTTGAACGTGACCTCTTTATGTGATCTAGTCCAACCCCTTGTTAAAGCACAGTCAGCTGGAGCAGGTTACCTGGGACCATGCCCAGGTGGGTTTTAAATACCTCCAAGGATAAAGACTCCACAACCTCCCTGAGTAGCCTGTGCCAGAGTTCTACCATGTTACAGTCAAAAAGTGTTCAGAAGGAATTTAATGCTCTTTAATTTGTGCTTATTGCCTCTTGTCCTGTTAGCAGGCACTACTGGGAAGAGTATGGCTCTCTCATCTTCACTCCCTCCCATCAGGTATTTTTACACATTGATATGATCCCCCTGGACCTTCTCTTGTCCAGGTTCAACAGACAGAACTGTTGAAAGACACTCCAATCCCATAGTCATCCTCATAGTCCCTTTTTAGCCTGTTCTTAGCCCTTTCCTCACTTCTTTAAGTCCATATCTGTCTTGTACTGGTGAGCCCAGACCTGGACCCAGCAGTCCAGATGTGACCTTTCCAGTGCTGATTTGAGGTGAAGGATGAACTCCCTCAGCTTGCTAGCAACACTTTTCCTGATGCAGATCTATGTCCACTGTGAGAGTTCTGTTATCTGGTCCTCCTTTACAAAGGATGAGTCTTCTTCTTGCAGACTTCCCTGCTGGTCTTAGGGGCCTGGGATTCCTGCAGGCTGATTATTAGTAAAGACTGGGGCAAAAAGGGCGTTGAGTACCACAGCCTTTCAGTGTCTTTTGTCAGCAGGGCCTCAGGCAATGTGCAGGCTAATGCTGTGCTATTCACTGCTTCTATGTCACTGAGAGTCTGGAAAGAACTGCCTCCTGGCTCACTCGGTTCTCACCCTCTGCTGAAGTAGTTTGCTGTTCATGGTGGTGGCTGTTGTTGCAGTCAATTGTTTAACTGGGGTGAGTGGGGACCCAGAGAAACCATTCAATTTCTGAGATACTGCAGGTTGACTGCACCTGTTAGATGTTGCACTAGATCTCTTCATTGATGATTAGGTCAGGAGTTCAAACATTCATTATCCCAGCCCACTGAGACTAGCAGTCCCTAACTATCCTGTACATATGTGCAGTTACATCTGTTTCATTTTGAAATGGGTCTCATTTCAGCTTTTTTTCCAGGGTACTGTCAAGGCCCAAGTGAGCTGTGCTCTGCAGTGATAAATGAGTACAACTTGTATCATAATCCATTTATTTTTTTGCTTGGATCCCTTTTCAGAATGTGATGGGTGGCCTACTTTTGTGGGGATGAAATATTATTTTCCTGTTCTTTTGTGACATAATGGGTCTTGTAAACAGTTGCATCGTTTTTTGGAGTAGGTGGAGTAGGCATTATTAGGATTGACATTAATTATTTTGGGGATGCTGATACATCACTTCTGCATGATCTGTATTTGTCTCTTGAATGTTTCTCATCTCTTGCTAATTGCAGTTGGTTTTGGGGGGATCAGCTTCCTAAGTTAAATAGACCAGTGTAACACACAGTGTATCTGGAGCATGTCCAGGTGAGAACTGTTACATGTCACCTACTTCCATTTTCACAACCCCCAGGTTTTTTCACAGTTCTGCGGTGGGCATATGCTAATGCTGCTACCTACGCTCCTGTTTGGGAGCAAGCTGCCCAAATCCCTTTGCCCTGAAAGCATGTAAGTTCCTTTCTCTTCTGTTTCCAGGCTTGTTTAGCAAACTTGTTCTTTTCTTTCTGCTTTAAGAAATTTTTGTGTCTTTTTCCTGCTCATTGATATATTTCCTCTGTTCTATCCATTGCATTTTTTTAAAACCAAATATAAGCTCTTCAGCAAGTTCTATGATTACTGTTGCATCAGGTGTCTGAAACTGAGGAGGGGAAGAGCTTGTGCAGGTTTTTTTCTGGTTGTCTATTTTGCTTACCTGAAAAAGTCTCCCTCCATCTTTTTTTCCTTTTTTTTCCTTCTCCCCACCTGCTGGCTCCTGAAAATTGAAAACTTGAGAGGCTTTGTCTGAGCATTGGATTAAGAGCCAGGAAATCCTTACTCTTTCCATGACTCATTGTGTGTATCCTTGGGCAATCTGTTACTATTACAGATAAAAGCTGTTCATAGCACTTGGCTGAAAAATTAAAAGCATGGTCCATGATCCGAGGAGATTATTTCAAATTTAAATCAAAGAATGGCCAAAGTGGACAGAAAAGAGAGGCTGCAGAAAATTAGTATGGGGGGAAACTGTTTATGAGCTCCATAAAATGGTTGTGAAGGGGGATGGGTATTGCTCACAGTAATTTCTGTCTCATTGAACCCTTTGGTTCTGCCACAGTGCAAGCATATGCTGCGGTAGTAGATGCACATTCATCCCTCAGTTTCAGAGCTGATATGTTCTTATTAGAAATGAAGTGGGTCAATAAGAGTGATGGAAGAAGAGAGGGTGCTCTGTTCAATAGATGCACCTGCACTCCACTTTGTAAATCCAGTTCTCTGAAGATTTTCTTGGAAGATTGGCTTGGTGATTGTGTTTACTTGTACGTAAATGCCTGAGGTTTTCCTGTTTGCTTAATGTTCTTTACATTTCACATCTTTAAAGATGTGAACTCTTCCTCTCAATTTAGAAGAAATAACAGAGATCTTTGGAGAGAGCCAAGGTCTGGGGCTCCTAGGCTGGGTCACCCAGAGGCCAGAGAAGACAAATGGAATAATTTAGCTATATTTTACATAAGTCAGACATGAAAATAACTTCCAGAAGTAACAGGATATGAAATGGTATGATATAGAAAGCTGCCTTCTGTACTCCTTACGTGACTTCTCCCTATTAAGATGAACATAGTGAAAAGCTGCGTATAGAACACACTGCTTTCAGAGCGTATTTGCAGGCATTTTAATACCATGTCCATTCAGTGTTCATTCACATGACATTGCTTATACCTTTATTTTGCCTTTTTTAATGATCTGTACATCAGCTCCCATTGCTGTGATATTGAGGGTGGTAGTCTTCTATTCAGCAGCAACCTATCTAATCTAAGGCAGCCTTTCCATCCCTCAGCCTCTTGTTCATGTAACCTTGTCTCTTCTTTCTGCTTCTTTTGCATTATCCAGTGACTATGCAGCTGTGCCAACACAGTGAAGAGGAAGTTTGCAAGACCATTTGGTTATTGCTTAACCTTGCACCAAAGAAATGCATACTTCTCTTGTGAAATGCATACTTCTCTGGTGAATGCTGCTGGGGTCCTTGTATAATCTTTGATATTTCATTTGGTGAGGAAAAAAGGCTGTGCTTGGAAAGAGTGTTTGGCTTTGAATTATTAAAAGCCTATGTTTGGGTTTTTTTCCTGGTTTTGAATAGTCATGGTTAATTGAGAAGAATGATATCAGGGTTCTGAGATTCAGAATCTTCCTGTGATGCTACAGTATGCAAAAGGTCATTGTTTCAAAAGGTCAGTCCTGCCCCTGCAGTGGAAGTTGCTGTCCTGATGCTGGTGAGTGTGGTCAGTCTGACCTCTGTTTGAGAGTGTTAACTTGCATTTTCCACTGTTGCTGTTCTTTTGACATGCTGGGATAGGAATCTGATGAAGAAACTGGTTCTAAAAGAGTTTTGCTCTGGATTCTGTGCTATCAGATGTTTGTCCTAGCTTTTGTGATCAGTTTTTACCTCACAGACATGCAGTAGCAAGTCTGGTTTATAGCTGGGACCATGTGGAATTCTTGTATTTCATTAAATTTAGTCCTGTTTTTGCAGATAACATCATGTATCATCAATGAATCAAGCTCTGTCTTAAGATCCCTCTGGTTCCTTGTACAACCCTTCCTTTTGGATGGACAGTTCACTTTAAATTACCATTAATTGATGCATTCATCAAAA
Organism: Vireo altiloquus; assembly: GCA_013396875.1. Lineage (NCBI taxonomy): Eukaryota > Metazoa > Chordata > Aves > Passeriformes > Vireonidae > Vireo > Vireo altiloquus. The sequence goes on from VZRF01015809.1 coordinate 1,638,782, forward strand.
TTTTCCAAATCTGTCCTGATAGAGAGTATTTAAAATTGTCTGATGCCTGTCCAGGGCAGGAATCCATAAACTGTTTATTAATCTAGATTTGACTCCCCTAAGCACTTTAGCACATGAATAATTGCCTCCCTTGGACAATAGAGATGTTCCAATGTGTGTACAGAATCAAAGATCCAGGGCAAAGTTCAGCTTCCAAATAACTATGTTATTACTGAGGAAATCTTTAGAATCAAAAGGACAAGGGAATTTGTCCTAGGTCAAAATTGTTTTCTTCAGTATTGTTTTCAAAGAGAATGTCATCAGTTGTTTTAAAATCTTTCTTACTCTCTTGCTAATTTAATAGACTTTTCTCTCATGGGTGACTACTGACACGAAATACTTAGAAAGGATGCAATTTAAATGTACTGAATTCAAAGTTAATTGCATTAAACCTTCTTAAAATGCAAGAATCATATAATACCAGGAAAAGAAACATCTAGCATGCAGAAATCACATTACTACATTCCTTCTCTCAGTTTTCTACAGGCAAGCTTTTTCATAATGAAAGACATAAGGGACTTCAATATCGTCTAGACAACCATTTTAATTTCTTGTGATGCTGTCAGCCAAACTTTTGACTTTTGAGAGTTCCCAGAGCTGAGGACTCAACTCTCAGTTGTCCTTGGAGAGTCTTCCGGTATCTCTATAGTTAAATTTTATTTATTTTGTACATCATGCCCTACTCTTACAAGAATGTGGCAATAAACAAAGTAATAATAAACCTCATACATCTTGCAATACCTACTACCCATAGATCTTTGCTTTTAAAAATCTTCACTTTATTTACTTTACTATTGTGTAAAATTAATGATATAACTTGATGAAAAGGGCTTTAACTTGCAGGATTGATGTTTGAGCACAGTCTGCTTTCAAAAAAACCCACTTGAAAACTTTTATCTTCAATTACCTTAGTGCTAAAGGAAAAATATTCTATAAATGCTAAGTACTGTATTTTCTTATGAAGCTTCAAGGTCAGTAACTGTTCTCTTTACCAAGAAAACATCTATTTTTGTGAGTTAAAATGGATGGTTTCAGCTTTTGTTCTGATTGCAGCTGGCGAAAGAATGAGATCAATCCCTAGAAATGAAAATCAGTTTTACCTAGTAATGGCTATAGGGATCTTAGAGGCTAGAAAGCCACACTATGAAAGTACCTGATATAATTTAGGAGCTTAAATCTCACCGAGAGTGGCCTTAAACTCCTTCATCCTTTAGAAGCTTTGAAAATGTTTTATTACCCAACCAGTGTTAAGCAGTGTTTACTGAATGTTTGGCCATTTAATAGGCATCATGAGATTGTACAGGAACGAGATGACCTGGGAGCAAAGGACAACCCTGCTCAGACTCTGTCCCCCTGGGAATGAATCATAGTAGGAAAAGACATTTTCCCAAATACCCCTTAGTTATTGTGGTTTTATGTTTTCTTCTGTGTGTCTCTCTCTTTCACAGGATACAAATTAATGCCTTCTATAATTTTTTTTTCCTCCTCCTTGGTTTGTGCTTTTATTGCAGCCATATCATCTTCTAAACACCTGTTCCTGTTTTAACTCAATCTTAATCTCTTGCCAAAAGCTGAACTGTGGTAGGAATGCAGTAGTCCCAATAAGGTGTTAAAATAAAATAGTAGTTGATACTTAAATACCCATTTATATACACAAACAAATTAATCCTCATACCTCATGCAGAGAGGTATTTATTCTCATTCCAGTTTTAACTGCCAGGAAGCAAAGAGAGAATTTAAGCAGCTAATTTTTCAAACTTGCTTTTTTTCCATAAAGTTTTCAAAAGATAACCTAATGAAGACATCTGTTCAACCTATCTAGTTTCAAAGTGTTACGTAACAGTACCACATTCTCCTTTAATCTCCTTTACCATTTTCTTTAGAGTTGTGGTGGATTTGACTGTTTGGCTTACATGTGAAAGTAAAGATGGTGTATAAATGTGAGCATATAACCAAATACCTCTCAATAAAAGATAAAATTTATTTCTGTTCTTTAATGCATCCATTCTATGTCATGGTCCTTCTGCCCCCTCCTCACATCTTACTGGTATTTCAGGCCATATGTCAGGTAGCACTTGTGTTTAGTATGTTGAGAAATGGGTGTGCACGCAGGAGATGGCCACTTCTGACACTGGCAGCATTATGTGTGTGACAAGATATCCCAGAAGTTTCAACATGATGTCACAGTGTGCTCTGCTTCTGTAGCATTTGCTAAGGGAGACTCTTAAAAACCCAGTTTATATCTGTGTACTGGTTTGTGTGACATAACTAACTATGTCAGGAAATGAGAGGGTAGACCATTTTTAGATAAAAATGTAGCAGTTTAGAGACAAAAGCAAAATTAAACTGCAATTATACCCTCCAGGCCATCAGCAAGCAGAGTATTAATTGAAGTGGTTGGCTTGTTTCCTTGTGGCCTCTTTGTTTGTAAAGCACCTTACCACAGTAGTTTTTAGTAAACCTTTTCCTGACAATCCATTTGAAGGCAGAGCAGGTAACCTCTGGTCCTGGTCTATAATTTCTCATGTCGGTTTTACCTGTCTGTTGGGTTTTCTGAGGCATTTCAGTGTAACAGATGAGAAGGTTGTCTTATGACTGGCCTCAGACAGACTCTGAACACCTGCCTAAATTTAGACAAAGAGAGAAAGACTGATTTTCATTAAATTAAAATTCAAAGATGCATTGACCTACAACATTAATATCTAATGTTTCTGGTGTCTTGCTGGTGCTTAATCCTTGAGATAATTGCATTGCTATTACACTAGGGAGTTACGGAGAGTGTGAGGGAAACCCAAATAGTTTCTTTGGTTGATGCCTGTGTGGTAGCCTTGTTAATGCACCCCAATTGCATCTCTTATTTAGTGCAAATGCTTGCTTGCACTTCAGTTTTTAGCAAGATATGCTGCTTTCTTCTCCTTTCTTCTTAGGTATCCAGTTCACTTACTTGTTTTCTTTAGCTTTCCACCATGTTTCTTCTAAACCTGCAATAATCTTAGCCTGCTATTTTACTGCAATAAAGGGCAAGGGAGTTGAGGGGAGAAAAAAGACAAGAAACACAAGCAAGGTAAGGCATCTCCAGCCAGACCCTGAAGAGGATTCTGGCTTCTAGATTTTACCTGCTGCTGCAGCTGGGAAACAAATAACTATTTTTGTAGTAATCTTGCTTTTCCTGGAGAAACTGTGAACAAGACTTTATCTCTTACTACAGTATATCTGACACAATACAGGCTGGAAGTAAATCCTGATGTATTGTGTGGGTTTAAGGGAGGATTGATTAGGAGGATTGATTAGGAGGATTTTTAGGGGTAGTGGTTAAAAATAGGAGCAAGACAATTTGACTTACTTTGGTAAATAATTCAATAATAGGGAATAGTAGAGAAAATGTTAGTTTTTGGTGAAGGGATCATTTGAGCTGGAAAACTAAACTGGTAATAGGAGACTATATTGTTCATTTTTCTGGTTTGGCTGATGCAGCACTTGAAAGTCACCTTTCTGTTTTAGAGTATGCTACAGTACTTCATGGCTAAGAGGAGAGGAAAAGGAGAGGAAAGCAGACATTTGCCAGCTTAGAATCCAGCTGTGTTCCTGTGTAGTAAAGACCTAAAACCATTTCTTCTCTTTCACATATGTTTGCACTTCCATCTCTTTAAGACATAATAGGATTGAAATAGAGTAAGAGGGTATTCTGGTGAGATAGGGTGCATCATAAATTTTTTTGCAGAGAATACCTAAGAGCATCTAATTGAGAGCAACAGCCATGCAAATGATGCGAACATCACACATCTGGGTAAACCAGCATCTAATCAGAGATTTAAGTGTATAGTGTGCTATGAAACACACCTGACATGCACCATACTTCAGATGAATTTTGAGAGAGGAGATTCACTGTTAAAGAGAGATTATGTGGCCACTTTGAAGGCCCTATTTATTCTCTCTGGAATTAGATACAACTCACTTGCTTCATGGTCAACAAAATAAATCCATATATTTCTCTGTTTAGACCTTTTATAAGACACCAGGCTATTCATAGCACCTTGTTCAGGGTTTTTTTCGTCCTGTTCTTCCATGCTGAAATACTATTAACAGGTGCAGTTGCTGAATGCCACAGCAGCACCAGTATGTCAGTTTTTTCCCTTTCTGGGAGAGATACAGCAGTATCTCAGTATATTATTGATTCTGAGCAGTTGAAACAGATTCCTAAGAGTGCAAAGAAACCTAGTGGCATGAGAACTGCAAAAACAGAGCAAAGAGCTTAGTGTGACATGACTTTGAGGGAATCGTGCAGGACTGAGTCCTGCCATGACAACAGTTGTGTGGGCAAGTGTGGAATGGCCCACTGGAGTGCAGGGCTTAGAAAGGGTGGCAGACTCACCTTCCTCCAATTCAGCCTCGTGACACACGTTTCGGCAAGGCTGAGAAGTTTTTAGGAGCTGTGTTTCTTATGTTTCAGTCAGGGCTGCCAAGCATTAATTTCTTCACGTTGCTAGCTTTAGGATACAGCAAGCATGCAGTAAATTGACGTGGAAGCTTGCGGTGCCTCGTTTGTTTTAGGTTATCCTGCGTTTCACAACTGCCCATACATATGTGTGCCTAAACAAATGTTTTTCTACAGCAGTTTAAAACCACATGATGCAGAAACATATGTGCTGCTCTGACTGCATGATTAGTTCGGAGTTTGGTGTGGTGATTACTGCGGTAAAAACCAAACTTCTTCTGGTGTTGACTAGAAAAATCCTGAATTCCATAGGGTTTTTAGCTCAGTTCACTTTGTATCACTAATTGCAATGCAACATTAGTACCCAGTTACGTCCCCTGTTATGGTTTACATTCAAGAAAGTGTATGTAAGACTATCAAAGGTAAATAATACTGCTGTTTCTGTGCCTGTCTTAATGATGAGTACTATGAGAAGTAATATCTGCAGTGGAAATAAAAATAGTATAGGCTAATGAGGAAGATTTGGCAGAAAACAAAATAAAGCCATGAAGTTTTGGGGCTTCCTGATGTAAAGAAACAAAAGATTAATAGCCATCTCATCCTGAAAGAAAACAAACCCTTAAAACCTTTTCTTTTTTCCACACAAAAAACTACTTGATCTAAAATTTTAAAGAACTGTTTCTCTTCATATCAAATAAAAACATGCAGAGATTTATTTTCTACTGGTTTTGCAACTGCCAATGTTTTTTTCTCTAGAGCTTTGGCAAGTTTCAGCGTGCAACTGTTAACAATAGCAAAGTGATAGCTTGCAGTACTCATGCACAGCCTGGTACTTTGGAGGAATGTCTTACTTTTATCTCTGTCGCATTTCAATTCTAGCTTCATTATTATAAGAAATTAATACTTCAGGAAGGATTAGGTTAAAAGAATGCATGCTGACTTATAGATGGGTTTATTTCTTAAATCCTGGAGGTGCATTATCAGATTGAGAAATCATATTTAAAGCAGGAAACCCTTGCTTTGGTTGAAATTAATTCCACTAGAAATTGAATGAAAGGAATCGAATTCTCTTTCTACTTGGTTGTTTTGGTTATATTTCACATTTGGACAGAAGAAGAAGCAATTTAACAGAGTTGTGTTCTAATCAGTTTCTTCCTGCATTGAAGAAGGCCTACAGATATACAGTGCCTTTCACATTGTACAGCAGAGGACTTACCTTTCCCCAGCCTTCTCCTAGGAGTTCTGGGGAATTTGACTCTTCAGATGATAGGTCTGCTGAAGCCAGGTTCTTCCCAGCTTTCATTGCCACCTCTGTTCCTCTGCTTCTGTGGTAGCATAGCACTGACCAAAATTATGTTTCCTCTAAGACCTTAAAGCTGTTTGAAGTACATACTCATTGAGGTGTGAAATTCTCTGCAGATATATCTGCTAAAGAATGACCTGCGGAGTGAGTGAGGTAAGAGTCCTTCATAGCATGTCCCCTCCTCCATACCCAAATCTGAGCCCTGTAGGGGTTAGTGGGTCAGACTGCAAAGCTGCTGCTCCACATACCTTTATTCTTCAACCCAATTTGCAGGGTTTTAGTTTGTCGGGATAGCATGGTTCCACAAGCTGTGCTTCTGTTGGCTTCGTTACTGCCTTCATGACATAGTCCTGTGCAGCACAGAGCTTCTGTGTTTGGCTGAGAGAGTATTCTGGATGTATTTTAGTTTCTGTCTCCTTTAGAACTGGAGCATGATCGTGCTAGTCATGAACGCTTTTAGATTGACCTTATGCATTAGTTTTGTTATTTCATTAAATACTTGAAACTTGGCTTGTACAACTATATCTGTTCTGTCAATCCATAGTATTGTTCTAATGACCTTTTCGTAGGACTCATATTCCTCTAGAGACATTTTTGTTGGAAAATTTTGTTTCTATAGTAAAATATTTAATACTTACTCAGTTAGTGGTATGAAGTTATGGTGCTATGAGCACAAGCTGATGTTTCCTTGGTTTTCTTAGACCAAAAATGCAAAGGAAGGGTAATTAGATAAAACACTTTTTCATGTTCTGGTGCATACTCAAAACCAGACTTCTCATTGCATGGTGTTTAAAGTATGTTGGGAACCTTTCCCTATGTTAGAGAACCGGAAACAACTATTGTTGACATGCTGTGTTAAGTGGCTGCCATTGATGGGCTGTGGAGGGAATATCAGAGCAGCAAAGTCTACTTACATGACCGCCGTGCCATAGGAGAAACAGGCACCTAGTGTGACCCAAGGTTCAGCTATTATCACAAGAGCCTGGAGTACAGGAAAAAAAGAATTAAACATCAGTGTAACAGAGGACAGCGTTGCTGCTGGAGTGTAGCTGGTGAGTTTGCAGGCTACCAGGAGGCCCTCTGGGGCAAGTAAATACTGTACTGTTAGGTAGGGTCATCTCAATGATTGATGGGTTTGATGATCTTGGAGGTCTTTTCCAACTGTAGTGATTCTGTCTTTGACTCCTCTTGCTCTTCTAGTAGTGAACATGCTGCTTTCCTCTCCGATTTCCTCTAAAAATACCTTTACTCTCCCCAAAGCTGCCCCAGAGATCTGGGGATAATATACAACAGCTTGGTAACATTCAAGTCTGGAAAAGACAGCTGCTTTTTTATGGGTCTCTGAATTCAGTGGGAGCAAGTGTAAATATAGCAGTTAATGTTCTCTCACGTCTCTGCTCATCTAATGCCATCTGGTTTGTGTCCATTCATTCACACTGGTGCCAAAATATATTTCTGGAACAGGTTATTTGTGTATCAGCAGACTTGATCCCAGATTGTTAGGTGAGAACAAATATATAAACTGTATAGTGTGAGGAGGCAGGTGAACTTGTAAGATTTAATGTGGCTATTTATAATTGGACATTGCCAATAGTTGCTAACCCACAGGGTAATGGTAACAGTTATAAGTTGTCACTACTTCTGGTGGTGGTGCAGGAATGGAAGGAGCACAGTTTCTCCTCTGGGAAAGGTCTTATTCCTTTGACTGCTCTGTCCCTTTTCAGCACCTATGCAACACCGAACTTCTTGCAGAGTTTATCAGAAATCAAGTATTTATAGGGCTGGGACTTAGACATGGTGCAGATGCTTTAATCCTCCCACTCGTTGATCTGTCTTTATTTTACAGGAGTGAGAAATGTGTCAGACAGGGTTATGACCTTCTCTGTCTGTTTATGCACATTGTCCCTGTAGTGGTATTAGTGCATTATTAAACATGGGGATAAGGGATATGTAGGTTCAGTTATATTCACACAAACATGTTTCTATCACTTTGTCTGATTCTTTTTTTCAAGGTAGAAGTGTATTCTACATACAGGGCATCTTGACTGCAATATAATTGCAACTACCCAGGCAGTTGTACTATCTGTAGTTATTAAGGCTTAAGCCATAACACTTAGCACTAGCTGTAACATCCCTGAAAATACAAATCTGGACGTGAATTAGACTGGTCTGAGGCTTTGAGTGTATGTTATCTTTCTAATCCAGCTGTACATGTGGACAAAAACACTATTCTCAGCTTTTCACTCTCATTTCCACCAGAGATTAGTCTCTCCCCTGTGATCTGCCAGCAGAATTGTTTGTGCAAGCCCTCCCTTTCCTGTTTCTAGGATAAATCCATCCGTTTAGTGCAGACCAGAGGCCAGAGTTTGGTGTTATCAGTCTGATTTCACCAGACACTAGGTAGACACTTTGGTCTTTAGTGGGGAGAGAGGAATGGTAACTTGCAGCAGAGGATCACCACATGTCTGTGAGATTAATATCATCCAGCACAGTTGAATCTGGGAGCAGAGGTCTGCCCAATGCTGTCCTTGTCTTTTTGGGAAGGTTATTCTCTTCCTGTGCACATGGATGGCATGGCATTGCTTGATTACCTGTCAGCCTTGAGTGGAAATAAATACAGCATTTGATGTTGATTGTAGGCTGTAGCCTTGCTGGTGTGTAATCAATGTTTCCTCGGCAGTCATTTCATCACGCCTGATTTCACACTAGCACATGTGCAGGATTAAAGTGTGGGTATCTGTCTATGTACAGACTGTCTGTTGCAGTAGATATGATTTAAGATAGCCAGGTAAGTTGTGTTCTTCTAAAACACAATGTAGCACTATAAACTGTGCGTGGTAGTGTTTAAGAATTGGTCTAATGTTCAAAGACAAGACTAAAGTGCCTTTTATACATTTAAGCTTCAGATTTGAGCCTGGTGGTGTTTTATTCTTTGTTGTGCAGTGAAAAAACCACAGCAGTCATATTTCAGGAAGCATTCAAAGATTTAATAGGTTCATTTTCTCCTGCTGGAACTGAAGCATACATAACTACTTTCAACCCACATTTTTTCTTTATAATTATGCAGGAGTAAACAGAAGTACAATTCCCTCTCTAAAACTAAAAAGAAAATCTGTATCTTCCACATACTTTTGTTTAGCTCTTAGGAGAGACATAGGTATTAAAAATCCTTCATTGTCATCTTTGAGAGACATATATAGGGATTTTTATGCACCATTCACTTGGACTCCTTTAAACAGAAAAGCCTAAGGACAGTTTCAAAGCTTGTGTTACGACATGAAAATGCGACTTTTGACATATTATTTCCTGTTTTGTAGAAGTAAGGATCAGGCTCCTGTTCTGGTTCTTGCAGCTGATTCAAAGATTGAACTGCTTTTTCCTTGCTTAGCTGATTTGCAGATTGCATTTCTTTAAAATAATTTTTTAGCTGCCTCTATCACGCTCCTGCTTCTCTTACAGCAGTCATCCACTCTGCTTGCTCAGCTAATGTTAGCACTTGGTCAAAGAGAATTCTTTTCACCAGCTTCAGCCATCTGGAACCACCTTCTTTTATCTCCTAAATTTGTAAGGTCTCCATAGTTTTTAAAATACTTTCTGAAGTCACAACTGTTTTCTTTCCCCTTTTACTCTTCGGTGTTTGTACATATTTCACAAGGCCAGGTTGCTCATGGCAAGTGGGATTTGAACTAGATAATCTTTTTGGTCTCATCCATTCCAAACCATTTTATGCTTTTCCTGAAAAAGCCAAGAGAGCACATCTTCTACAACTGAACATCACTACCTGGATTTCTTAACTTGTCCCAACTCCAGGAGATGTTAACCAAGTTGCTCCTGCTTTATTGTTTACTGAAACAGTGAGATTTGTAAGATAAATGTATTGTCCCTATGTCTGGTGCTCTGGTGCTCCCTCTGTATTGATATCTCTTAAAATGCTTGAAAATCTGGGGTTTATATTTGTTCATTATCCAGAGATCTTAGCAGCTTCTGGCTCTGTGGAAACTAATGGGAGGGAGGGCTGAGATGCATTTGATATTCTGTGACAGAATAAGATTAAAATCTTGAGAGGAAAGGAAAAATTGAGAGGAAAGGAAAAAACTATCTCCTGTCATAGAAATATGGATGGTAGGGTACATAAATTGTTCTCAAGGTTAGATTAATACTTGCTATCCTGAGTGCTTTAAGAAGGGGACAATGTGCTGAGGTAAGGTCAATAAAAAAAATGATTAGAGAACTGACTTTTATTCTGAAATAAAATAGTTATAAACTTTTGTAGACAAGATAACTGTTTGGCACATTATTTTTCTTTCAAAATGCACTCATAGCAGTGAAATATTGGATGTGTAGACTTTGCTGAAAGTGTTGCTACTAAAGCTGGAAGAAGCCAGTAGTTAGTTGTCTGTCTTGTAGAAAAAGTGTCCTAACAGATGGAAAATTGGGGGAGAACCACTTAATCCCATTTTCCCAACCCATAGTAATTCATTTATTATGTAGAACTATTATATAGTTACTGCTGTCTAGAGATCCAACTGCACCTACAGTAACAGTATAATAAAGGAATATTTTATGTGCGTCATATTGAGCTATGGATGGATAAGGTGAAACTTCATAAGTGGTTTAGTTTCAGTTGATTCTGTTCTCAAGTATTTTCATGGGTTGCAGGTGTTTTTTTAAACGGCTTATTTCCAGTTTTTATGCTGGCTGTGTCAGCTGTAGGGATGATCTAATGTGCTCCTTTCATTCACATCAGTAGTAAATATAAACAGAGACAGTGATAAATTATTCCTTTTGTTGCTTTTCAGTTTATTGGGCAGTAGGAGAGCCCAGCAGTCCAGGGAAATATTATGTTGCAAATAACTCTCTCAAAGGAGAGGAAAAGTGTATTTCATGCATTATAAAATATAACAAGCAGTCAAATTAAACAAATATATCCACTCTAATGGCTCTTCAAAACTGGGTAGAAAAGGAGTCTGCAATCACAAGTAGAAAAATCTGCTTAATATTTTGAGTATTGTGTATTGAGATGGTTATTACTTTTCTTGATTTTTTTGTTTTTTTCCTTGCCATGCAAGGATAAATCTCCTACATTGTTAAAGTCTGTGTGAGTTTTGTCTTTGATTTGACTGGTGCCAGGGTTTCATCCCTAGCCCATGTAAGTTATGACTCTACCACAGAGCTAAGATTTTACATCTGCTAATAATTATGTATCTGTCTCTATTCATCTGAGCAACTAAATCATGAGAAAGGTGACAAGCATATTGATTTTGCTCTCATATTTTGTCTTTGAGGGTGGGAATCTTTGGCATAGTAGATAAATTTCCCTACATGATGAGTAGTTTCTGGCTTTTACAGCATACCTTTGTTGAGCCGACAGAAATTATTTTGATGTAGCAGCTTGCTGCTGGAAAATGCTGATGAAACTGAATGAAAACACTCTGTGGGAATGTGTGAGTGTGATGAGATTTTCATGGGAAAGCAGGCCAGCTTCCACCCTGGCCAGCCAGCAGTTTGCTGGCAAGGTTTGCCTATAGACACTTCTGAAAATCTTTAAATCATAGCATCATAGAATGATTTGGGTTGGAAGGACCTTAGAGATCATCTCGTTCCAACCCCCCACCACAGGCAGGGACACCTCCCACTTGACCAGGTTGCTAACTTAACTTTCTGCATTGGTATCCTGCAGATCTTAAAGACGGTTAAATAAAATCAAAACCATACAGGAGAAACTGCTGTGTGCATGTGACCAAGAACAATGAGTTTGGGACAGCAGAAATCCTGTAGGTCTCTTGTATTTGATAGATCACCTTCTCTCTAAATAGCTGTTAGACAGTTCACTTAGTGCAGTAAAGAGAACAGGTACATCATTTGCTATCTTCTGATCATGAACAAGTGTTTGTCTTCTCCCCTCGGGTAGGATTTTGGTTCCTGGCTATGTAAAAATGTAAGGCATTTTTCTGTATGACTTTGGACTTTTCATCATGACTTTGGAATCAGGATTTGACTTCGAGTTACAGCACTGTTCAAACAAACTAATATTCAGACAAAACAGGGAATGTATCAAAGATATAATCTAAGCTAGTTTCAAAATACTGGCAAATAGACTTTTAAGTTAGATGAGATAAACACTTCGTCCTTTGTTGTCCTGGGGGAAAAAAAAGTTTTAGTTCTGCAACATATGCAGTGCTTGAGCAAAAAGAGAAAGTCTGGGAATTTTTAGGAGATGTTAGGTAGAGAAGAGGTGGGAAAGTAACACTGCTTTCAAATGTAGCCTTTGTTTTCTCATTGCAATAGTGTGTTATTAAGTAAAAAGATTATTATAATACATAATTTCTCTTGATACAAAGAAATATCTTTGTTTTACCTACATTGCTGAAACTAATCACAGTATTGTTTTTACTTCCTTTTATAGGTTGCCTTTTTGAAGATGTGAAGAGCAAAGATACCTGTGTTGAAAACTATTGTTAGATTTATTTTCTGCAGAAATGTGTACAGATAACTTCCAATGGTGTGACTTCCAGAAAAAAATCCACTGGCAATACAAAAGAAAATGGGGTGGGGGGGTGGGTGTATTCTTCATATCTGAATGTCTTCAAAACCAAAGGCTGAGTTGATTTTTGTATCCAGTGCATTCTTAAATGTCATTCTAAGAGTGACTTAACTGTCTCTCCTCTGACATCCAGCTGGGATGACTATTAGGATGTCTTCATTGCCAAAAGGAAATTCCCTATGTATCTTGTACTGCCTTTATCAGTGTTTGATAGCAATGTATATATCCTTTGGAAAGTTCACAACTAGTAGTAAATATTTTAAAATGTTATGGATACTAACATGAGTTTTTTACCTTTTTTGTTCTGTTGAAGTTAGAAGTCCAAATTCAAAACACAAAATTCTGTTTTTTGGAAAACGTACATGTTTATCATGTATATTGTTTCTGCATTAAGGTTTACCTCTCTGCTTGAGAGTGAAGGAAGACAGTGTCTGCATCCCTATACCATATATAGATTTTTAAAAAATTGATAATATTTTAGAAAACCAAGGTTTTATAGTTATTTGGAATAATTATTATTATTATTTCAAGGGAAGTTAACATGCCCTTCACTAGTTAAATGATCCGAACATAGGAAGTTATCCTACAAAGTGTTGGACACGTGAGTTTTAAACATCCAAAGACAAGTAGCTGAGGCCTCACAGCACCCAGTCTGGATATAATTTTTCTGTTATTATTTTAGTTTTTGGTACTGAAGGAAGAAAAAAATTACTCTGGCTTTTGTATTCGGGGACTAAATTATCTAGCTCCAAGATACTTTGTTTATGCACCAATGTTGAGTCATTTTATGAATAAAATATTTTTCCTAAATTAGTTTACCATTTGTTCTGCCTAATTTCTGTGACAGTTTCAGCTTCCCAGAGTATGACTGAGCAGTTTGCAGAGGGAAATCATTCATATCACACCAAAATATTCCAGCTTTAAAATCTTTTTCAGCCTCTTTAAATGACCCTTGTTATTGTTTTGCATGTGTGGAGCAATCTTTATGCTGCTGAGGTTCAGTCTCTGTTGTCTCCTGCCTCTCTAGGTACTCTGCCCATAAAGAGTTAATCTGCCTCTGGTAACATACATGGATCTGGAAGGTTAAGTGCAGGCATTTCTTTGGGAGTATTCTGGGGGGAAAAAGCCCTTTCAGAGATGAAATACAAATCAACCCAACCTAGTCTGGTCCATCTCTCACCTATAGGAGTTAATGGCTCCCACCATGCCACTACAATGTCAGTGCTGCAGCAGGCTCAGGAAGCAAATCCTGAGAGAGTGCACTGTAAAAGAGAGTGCAGAGTGTACTCTTAAAGCATTAAATTTCTTAGCTGCTTGTCCTTTGCCTAGGTGTGCTTTAAGCTTTTCCTCGTTCTGTTTTACCCTGTGCATTGGTGAGCTGGGTCTGCCTGAGACAGAGTTAAAATTCTTGATAGCAGCCCCTCTGGTGCTATTGTTTGTGGCTCTGATGGTGGCATGGCTCCGACATCAATGTTTTGACTATAGCTGAACTTTCTCTTATTTCTCACTGTGCACCACTTTCCCCAGTAAACAGGTGCACGAAGTTAGCAGGGGGACACAGCAGGGACAGCTGACCTGAATTGGCCAAGGGGATATCCTGTACCATACAGCATCAAGCACAGCAGTGGAAGTGCTGACAGAGGAAGAAAGGGGGAGAGGGATGTCTTCCAAGTTTGTGATTGCTCAGAGAATACCTGAGCACTGGTCTGCTCGAGGGAGGTGATGAGGAACTGCCTTTGCATCACTTGGTTCCATTTTTGTTTGATTGTTCTTTTGTCTTTCCTCTTCATTTATTAACCTGTCTTTCAACTCACAGGTTTTCTTGCTTTTTTCTTCCTGTTCTCTGCCTCATCATGCTGGTAAAGGATTGAGTGCATGAGTGAGTAGCTGGATGGGTGCTTACCTTCTGGCTAGGGTTGACCCACCACAATTGGAAGTAAAATTGTGAAATTCCCAGAAGAAAAAGAATAATTCTCTCTGTTCTGGCTGCCCTCCCCTTTGGGGACATTTTCCTTCCCCATGTTCTCAATGGCCTTAGCTGCCTGTCTGTGTCTATACCAGCAGCAGGGCAATTTGACATATTTGGGGTAATTTTTCCCTTTCCTTGATTCTAGCTCTGAGACCCCTACTGACATTCAATTATTGGAATTACTGGAAAATTTCAGACCACATATGATAATTGTCTCAGATGTCTTTCTATTTGAATACAGATTTATTTGGCCATGTTCAGAAAATAAATGATTGTATGCTCTCCCAGGTACCAGGCAATACGTTATTTCAGAACTCCTGTTTCTGATGACAACTTTATTTGGTCTTTTTTCTCCCCTCCTATTTCTTATACCTCACCTTTCCTACTGAAATGCAGTAGAGGATTTGGGGTGTGACTGCTTCATTTGACACTTTCTTGCAATCTCTGCTTTATAAAAACAAAACTTGGCCTTTGTTACCTTTGCAGTGAGCCATGGGCTCTTATAAAAAATGGACTTAGGTTCAGAAACATGCTTGAGTTCCCCTCATGACTTCTTCCTTGACCCTTGCCTGCCTACTGCTCTTGCCTCCATTTCTCTCTGTTGAATAGCATCTTTTATGTTGTTGTTTGCTTATTGACATCAGCATTTTGAGAAATCGTGTAAGTGCAAAGTACAGTTAGTTACTGTGTAATTTGCTTTGCATCCAGAGTTTGTGGTACATCTTAGTCTAGCCTAAATACCATGTTTGGATACAACCATAACAGAAAATTTGTTTAGTTTTGAAGTGTGCAGGCAGTATCTCCATGAAGATGGAAAAGCAAGCACCAAGATAGAGGCTGACCTAGAAGCTGTGCCCTTACAAAATATTTGGTCCTTCTTATCTCTTGCCCTCTCTTCCGAGCATTTTTATCTTTTCCAGTCTGCATTTCTCACTGCAGAAACTGTCTTAATTTTTGCTTTCTGTAGTTCCAAACACAGTGTTAGTCCTGAAGTAGTAGTAATCAGCAATGATGTCAAGAATCCCCAGCTTGCATTAACTGAGAAGTGCATCCTTTCCCAATGTGCAGTTACCAAATACTATATGGCACCAAGAAGATGTTAAAAATATCAGCTTTAATTCTAATATGTTACTGGATTATAAAACTGGCTATTGCTGTGGTGCAGAAGATATGCCTGTCTGTACTGTACTTGCCCTTAGCAAGACAGACAACAATATTGTTGCTGTCATTAATGGGTCACAGGGCAATTACATTTGTGTGGGGATTGCTATTTCTTTTTAAAAAGGGCGACCATTTAACTGGGATAGTAAATTGGCATGCCAAATTGAGTCCCAGTTGGGGTTATTTTAATTCCAAAATTAGGGTGGTTTTCTAGCTTTGTTTAAATCCCTTGCTAGAGTAGGTTAGGATAAACTGAATAATAATAACAAATGGGTTAATCAGAGAGCTGTACTGGCCTTACCCTGTGAGTTGAAGGGCAAGTTCTAGCTTACCTCTGTCTTACTTTTTTGTAGAGAAACTTTTATACGTAAGGAACAACTTTAATTAAAAGTTACAATAGATGATTCTGCTCTCAAACATTCTGAGTCTAAATGCAAATGCTTTCCAGTAATTTTCTTCTTATTTTACTGCCTTCATCGTGGTTTCTCCAGAACATCACTTTGTGGTTTCAATTTTAGGCTTTGTGTCCTATCATTCCTCTCCTAGCCAACTGTGCTGCATTATAAATGACAGGTAACTTGTTTGAGGTACTGCTTCAGCTCATCAACCTCATTCCTTTTGGTTTACCTCCATGGTCTTTTTTGCTACTGTTGAATCACTGTCAGAGAAGCACTGCAAAATCTGCAGATGAACAAATTATAGAGACATTGAGCAACTCTTGTCTTTTGAAACAGCTTCAGTTTATTCATTCAGAGCAGGCTGAATTGCCTCATAGCAGATGCCAGGGAGCGTTCGGCGACGTTCGCAAAATAGCAGGAATTCTGCAGGTCCGCATGCAAATGGCTCAGTAGTGTCTTGTAATACCTGAGTGTGACATGAAGTGTTGAATGGCATGGCATTTTTCTTAATGTGGACAGCAATTGCTGTGTCCAGATCCCACAGTTCTGTGGTTCAGTGTGTTTGGCTGGTGTTCTTTTAACACGACAGTAATGCTATTGTCTCACTGCCACAGGCTGTGTTCCCATCCAGTCCTCTTACACATGGATTGTGCAGGTCAGTTCTGTGTTCTTAGTGACAGATGCTTCTTCTACCTGCTTTTATTCAGTGATGATATAAATGCATATCAAATTTTCAGTTGAAATAGTAGAAAAAATATTTATTTCAAAATATAAAACATCTATAAGTCTATCTTATGCTTTAAATCACTTCCTTAAGACTGCAAAACATTTTGTTATTTACATTCTTTTGTGATAACTGGGTTTTCTGCAGTGCAGGCAGGATGGCACAGCTGCAGATGGGCCCTACCATGTGCTGTGGCAGGGCCACCCTCTTGTGAAACAGACTTTACACCTTCCTTACTGACACTGGGTTATTACAGCCCCAATGGGCATCTTGTTTTTTTACTACATGTGTTTCCTTGCCTCTAAAACTGTAACTGCATCTCAAGACTTATGACTTTCCCATCAGCAACAAGGTCATTTTCACAGCAGCTGGGGAAAAAGTCTCTGTGTGGCCATCAGCTGAGTTACACAGATGAAGGGCAGACCATCAAACACGATAAAGCTGATGTAGCTGTCCCAACTTCAATGGAGCCGTTGCCAGTTTATATCAGCCAGCGATGTCCAGTGTAACAGGAGAGAGACGAAATTTCCTATCTTCCCTCGTCAGTCCCGCTTCAGAATATAGAATTGAGTTGGCACGTAGATAGAAACAGGGCTGACTGTGTCTGAGAAAAAGCATGAGAATACATCTGGACAGACATGGAGTCAGTCCCCTCACTGAACCATCATAATGAGAGGGCTCTGCACAGCTCACAAGTGTCCTTCCTGCGGAGAAAGGACATATGGGCGTAAAACAAGAAGAGGGAAGAAAGAAATTTAGTTGGTGCTCCATCAGCTCTGCATGATGGAGTCCTAGATTAGCAGGCTTATTGAGTATATCCATGATGCAACTCTCTACTCTCAACTTCTTTGTCAACCTCGTCAAAAGTTTCTCGTTTCTATCTGCGACTAATGGGAAGCATGACATGCAACAATCCAATTGTATAGTTAGTGTAGGCTGTTTGCCCAGATTACTTGACTTGTCCTTTACCAGGCTTTGATTTATGTGGACATAATATGAAAAGGACAGGAACAGTCCTTTGTCTGAGCTTTGAAAGAAAACTGAAGTATGGGACAATTTACAGCTTCTGCATTGTAGCTGAAAGGAGGCTTGGTGAATTTATTGGAATAAATATCCTCAAACACATCAAGCAAAATGAAAATGCACTAAATTAACAGCGCCTTTTAAATTTATGGCTATTGGGAAGAAGATACGAGTTGCTGTTTTAGTTGATTCACAGCAATTATTAAGATCATATTTTGTGGCTGAGACACACAAAAACAGCTTGACTGTTGCACCCTCTTATCTCAGGAGCGCAAAGAGCAGTGTCTGTTCCGATCCAGCAAACACAGCTCCGGCACTCAGGCAGTTCTCTGTGTAGGTAAACAAGGTGTGAGCGAGCCCCACAGAGGACAGGGAACATCACAGAGGGCTCTCTGAGATGCTGAGAGGGAAAATATATTAACAGCCTGCCTGAAGGAGACATTTAATTCTGTTCTTAAAAGTGCCTTTTAGATTGCAACAGGAACATAAAGAAACATCTTGGTAAGCTGGGGATTTTGGAATTGGCATCATCATTTGCAAATGAAAACGTATTTCCTAGCCAGGTTTTTTCAATGATCACATGAATGCAAAATAACATCTTGTCGTACAGTAGGCGCTGATTTATTTTGCAAATATTTCTAGTTACCTCTGATTTATTAGTGAATGCATTGCAACCAATACCTTCCTCTGCGTCTAGATTTTGACACTTGCTTAGCAAGAGTCACCATTTACAAAAAAGTATATTGGCTTTCCCCAGATTAAGAAAATTTTTCTTCAAAGTAGAAACTAATTGCAGTTTGTTGTTACAGTTACCAGAAGACTAATAAGTAAAAAAAACCTCACATGGGCTATTTGTTTTTTAGTGTATCATTTCACATTTTAAAGTGGATTTTTGTCTCCTACTCTAGTGGGTAGATGTTACATTATTAAAATTAACAATTTTTAATTTGGTGATGGAACATAATTTTAAAGCATTTTTGAAACACCTGGAATTTAGAACCTGTGAGACTTTTCCAACCCTTAAACCCAATCTCCTGTTATAGATGGCACTCTTCCACATGGTTCTCTCTCGTATGACTACTTTCATATCCTCATCCACCCTAAAATTGGTCAGTTGGTTTGATTTTGGCTTTTCTTGTCCTGCTATCCTTACTGAAAACCTGACCCATAGTCTCATTCTCCTGATAGGAGTCTTCTGCTTTCTGGGGTAAGTGTATCCCTGGCTATATTGCACCTGGTTTTTGTTGTGCCAACAGCATTCTTTAACATAGGCAGCATCCTTCCTGGGTTCTTAAACCTTATTCTGTACATAGGGAACAATTCTGTCTCCTCAATGTTAATTTTATTTATGGTTTCATTCCCTAAGACATACTTGGCATTCTACCAAATTTTGTGTCTGTGCCTACTCGAATTAATCCCTGTTGTGTGGGAGTGAGCAAACTGTGCATGAGGTGTGCATCTTAGCAAAGGGACATTAATGCTTTCTTACTTCTTTTGGGAACCTTTGTGAATGTTTCTCTTTTTCCTCAAGTCTGCTGGACACTGGTGCCTCACCCCAGCTCTTCTTCCCTTCCATTTCCGACTGTGGAGACCTAAGAATGCCATTATTCTCTGGCAGAAGAATCCAATTATTTTATAAGTGCATGACCTCATGCTTTGTGTGTTGATCCTTTCCTTAGTTTTTCTGATCCTCATCTTTATTTATGATGCTTCTGACTGTCACATCAGCAAGTGTTCTTACAACATTTCTAGTGGACCATGTCACTGTGCTATGGTCACTAGAGAAAATGTTTAATAAGATCTGCTTATAGGCAGAACTTCTATCCCCTCAGGTCAGTTACTTTTCTTTTGGGTTTCTGATGAGGATTTAAAAATTGGAAGTTCATTTCAGACCTCAGCAGGAGTCAGAATCTTGATGCTCTCCTCCTGAGCCCTGTGCCAGGAGTGATCTACTAAGCAGAATAAGCCCTTCAGCTGTTATTGACACTCACTGGGCAATACTAGTTCCTTACCATACATGAAAGACAAATACTCTAGTGAATGGAGTCCCCCTGCTGTGGTAGAGGGGTGTTGGAATATTATACTTTGAGCTATTAGATAAAAATTGCAGATTATCTCATTCTTGTTTAGCACTGTATTGCTGGTCAATTTGGAGTTGATATTTTTTTTGTTTTATTTTGTTTTGCTCCAGAATGGTTTGTTAATTTTAATGCTTGGTATAAAAAAATTGTGATTCTAATGACCAAATGCTCCTTAAAAACACAATGTTACACTCTATCGCTTCTGCTGTGAGTACCAAACACAGCCTGATAATAAACTGAGACCAAGTTATAGGAGTGGAGCAAGACAAGGGTCATATTCCGGTATTGTTAATGGAAAGTGTTGCTGGCCTGAGCTTGGATGGTTGATGTTGCAGCTTTGATAGTTGTGTGGCTATGGACAGGGCCTGGGAGATTCAAACTTTTCCTGCCTGAGTGCATAAACTTTCAAAGAGATATTTGACAGACCTTTGACAGATCTGTGCTTTGTTTTTTTAATATGTGACGTTATTTACATCGCAGGCTGATAATAACGCACTATAGCCCGTGCAAGCTTTTTTTAACTGCGAACTCTCCAGATCCGTCACTCTGCGTGGTGGGAGTTTGTCAGCACTGCCGTGTCAGAGCAGCTTTGTGCCTTCTGTAACACCGGCAGCACCTCGCAAGTGTGACCCACCCTTTCTCTCTGCAGAAAGGAGGTGCAAAGTGCCTGTTGTCGTGATCTTGTGAGGGTGGGCACCGAGCAGTGCCTGCTTGTTTTAAACGTACCACCTTCTTGGTGACTCTGTTCCAAGAGGTGAGTGACAGAAGCGTGCCTGGGAGCAGAAGGTGTTTGGATTTGCCATGGTCCAGAGTTCCTGCGGGAGGTCCCTCCGTAAGTGAAGAGGCCACTGTGAAAAGTTTTTCTCTTATGGGAAGCAAAATAGCTATCCTGAGCCCAGGTTTTCGGGTGTCTTGAAGAGAGGACTTTGGGATCATGAACTTGATTCAAAGCTCCATGAGACAGCAGCACAGACAGCAGGTGTTGGGTCACTGACATGTTTTATTAATGTCTAGTTGGAAGGAACTTTTTTATCTACCAGTTATGTTTAAAAACATTTAATATGCACCGCACAGTTTTTGCCCTGTCACTAGCAGTGTTTCTCAAATGCAGGCTACCCTGATCAGCCAAAGGCTGGTTGGTCTGTCCCCAGGACGTTCTGCATTCCTCTGCCTCCCATCACCACCTAGAAATGTTTTGTCTTGCTTAAGCCCATTTCAAGTAGCAAGTCGTGTCAAGCTAGCCTTGTTCAAACATAAGCCTGGTAGGGGTGGTGGTCTGGCTTTATGAGGGGAAGAATATGAATTTCTGCAGATTAGTAATATGGTTTATATATTATAACATAACATGTTCTTTATTACCTTAATGCACGCACAACAAATGCACAGGAGTGCCATATGTACAGCTGCAGAAGGTAACCCAAGCTATTATTAGTTATTCATTGAATATAATCCTCTATCCAAAGATGATACAGGAGTGCACAAAGGGACACAAGCACGTTTACATTTGTGCCTTGAAGTTTGAGTCACATCATCTAAGCATGGGTATAAGTGTTTGATGATGTGTATGAAAATGTTTTTGATTTTTTAGAGGACAGCATTAAGGAATTCTGAGATTGTCATGTATTTAGATACAGCCTCTGAAACAACTTCAGAGACCAGGCTCGTTATGTCAATTAACAGTATCTTGTGCATCTGATTTCATGAAGAATTCAAGATCAAAGGTCACATTAGAGCAGTCTTAGTACTGACATAATTTGGTGATAATAAAGCACAATTTCGGCTTCTTTTCCTTGTAATGAAATGATGTTGCACACATTGCAAAATTATCGTAATTTTATTTTCCTGTAATTCATAAAGAGAATAATAACCAAGCAACAATGCACTGGGGCATTTTATTAGGAAATTGAGGGCCATATTCATTAGTCTTTCAAGATAGCTTTTCTCCTTCCCTCTGTGTTTTTGTTTTTCAGAATTGCATTGCTTTGGTACCATCTCACTTCTTCAAAAGACAATTTTGTTAAATGTATCCCCAAATGCACTGATGGAGTTATAACTGTTTGGCAAAGGCTTGGAGACAAAGATACTGCTGTGAAAAATGAGTCTTGTCAAAAGAAAACTGATTTGTGAGCACAAAATGTGGACAGCTTGGTCAATGTTGTATTATCTGTTTGTCTCCCACTTGCAGGTGTATCCACTACCTGAGGTAGATTTTATATATCAGGAGCATCTATATGGACTCTGTCCACCCTTCTTCACTGTCAAATTATATCAGAATAGAGATTTTTTCCGTCTCTCAGCACTGTGGCTTTTGCCCAGTGTAACTGGATATCCTGGGGCTTTGTGGCTGGCACTCTGGGGTTTGGACACTTAGTTCCTTTGTGCATCTGTACCCTCTGTCTTTCATCTCTGCCTACGAAGTAAGAGAAAAGCACAGTCTAGTCTTGAAAGAGATATAATGAGGAGAAACCTGTTAAAATATTGTGAGTTTTAGGCTAAGCAGTCAAGGATTTAGTAGATGAAATACGGATTTGCTACAGACTGTTTCTAAAAGAAGGCATATCTTGTTCCAGACTAATAGTTGTGTGGCATTTTGGCACATAAGTGAAAAGCTGTTGCTCCCAGAGTCTGCTAGGAGATCATATTATTTCCTTCTCTTAACTCGTAATGCGTTTACCCTGCCTTTGATTTATGTAGCCAGGAACAAGAAGTGAAGCACTTACACAGGGGAGATAGGTAAGTACTTGTATGGGTTCCTTGCATGCCAGAGCTGTTAAAAGCTAAATCTTCAGATCTTTAACTCATAGGATAATGTTTCTAAAGAGGACACCTTAAACCTGTTTGTATGTATTTATTAGTTTCACTACTGTTTTATTTCTCTGGTGTTTAACAGCAGCTGAAATCTTTCTGTGTTTTTAAAGATCCCAGGGTGTTTATTGTAGTTCCAATTGTTCTTTCATTGAGATCAGCAGAGTAGTTGGGCTCCTTCAGCAAACAGACTGCAGGTCTCTTTTAGCCAGTGAGCCAATAGTTCATGCGAGTCTAGGAAATTCTGCTTTTCATTAAACTGCAGCAACATATTTATGCTCTCACAGTTTTCATTAATGTAGTATCCAGTCTTCTTAAAATATGTGCTCCTTGTTTTGTCCTAATCCTTCTGTTTGAAAAATAACAATTAAAAGGGGTACGCAGTATGTGTGTTGCTTTGATGACAGATTTGGAATTTCCTGCCTCATATAAAGGAGCATGGATTAGGTGTAACTCTTGTCTAACACCCAGATCTAACATTTGCCTTGCAAAAGGGGGGACAGTCCTGTCTTTGCAAGGTATTCTGGGAGACCCCTGTTCCAAAGTGGAAAAGCAGCACTTGAGATGCTCAGATAAATTGTCAGGGATGTCCCTTCTTTTACAGGCAGCTGCTAAGACCTAGGAGGGATGCTGCCTCCCCTTGTTGCCACCAACAGAAGCATAAAGATGTGACTTCTCAAGTACGTGCTATTTTAGTATAATCTGAATTTCATCATTTTATCTGGGCTAAACATCCTACAGGTCATTAGGAAGGGGATGTGATATAGGAAGGTTTAACAGAGGTGCAGGCAGAGAAATGTCCTGTCTCTCATATAGATGGTATCTGATAAAATTTCACTTATTTGGTGATGCTGCCCTGCTACTTGGTACCCCACAAGAGAAATAGCACCTGGAGACTAAGGCATGTTCCAACAGCAAATACTACATCAGAGTAGAAAGCTAAAAGCTGAACTCTTCGAGTGAGCCCTGATGACTGCCAGCATTCTCACTAAGCCTCTGCTATCCAGGCTCTTTCCTTTCATGCTGTTCATGCACCATGCAAATACTCTGATGTCTGTGCAGCCTGTATCTCTTTTGTCAGCAGGAACATAGCCCTCTAACCTCTGAAAGCGACAGCAGCTTCTCTGGGCAATTACTTTGGCCATTTTGTGCTAGAAATTGTCCTTTAGTACTGTGCTAAATTTAAAAATAATATGTTTTGAATTACCCTGAAGGAAATTTTAGAAGGTAACAAGCAAGGGGTGAAGGAGATGAAGGGAGAAGAATTAGAACTAGATTTCAGCTCATGTTCTGCACATAACAGAGCCAGAAGAACATAACACCCCTTTCTCTCTGCAACAGAAAAAGTCCCTCAGACTGGCTCTCCTGTGCAGCCGATGCCAAGGCAGTTCAAATACAGCAGAAACAGACTCACTGAAAGAGTTGTGAGTGGGCTCTAATTTCCAACATCATTGTTTAACACAGGCATCCAGAAGGTGCACGAGCAGAAATTCCTGCAGCCAAGGCTGACCCCACACTGACTGTCACTTGTGTAGGTATCAGTGCTGGACACTTTCCCACCCCAGGAAATGCAGGAGGGCTTTTGCTCTGCAAGGTTTGGAGTTGTTTCCCTCTACCCGAAATCCCCCTGGCTGAGGGTTCATGTGGTCAGGGGCGAAGCTGAGCTTCCAGGCCAGCTCATGGAAGGTATGGAAGGTATATGCTCCTGGGGATGCCTTTCTAGTTCTTTCTAGTGGGAAGGTGGATGAGAGAATTAATCAACATGGATCCTATTATGCGTTTTGAAAAAAATGAATTTCAATCAAAGAAACATGCTTAGGAAAGGTTAACAGATCTGTGCACTGCTTAAAAACTGAAACAAATACAAACACTTGCAAAACACTTTGTTTTGTGTAAGTGTTTGTAAAATGCTGCTTAAGTCAGAAAATGAAAAAGAAAATTGCATAAAAAACTTAATAAAAATATTAATAATTTCCATACTAATGTAAGGAAATTCCAGTTGGAAAACTATCTGGTGTCAGAGGGGCAGCACTGGATGCTGTTTGATATCTGAGCTCCCAGCTGTCAAATGGTTTCTAATTTAGGGCCAAATTAAGCCCCCATTTATGCTAGCATGTGTCCCCAGGAACTCTTTTCACTTCATCATGGTTCTTGAGTCTTACCCCTGTGTAGCTGAGACCACAAATGAGCCCTTACGAAGCTTTTTGCTACTGAGAATTCTTTCAGAGCCTCATCATTATTTAAGTTCTTCCCTGAATAATGAACAGGCAGACACAGTAGGCAGAAAAGACTGACAGGAATGGATGTGCTGTTATAATATCATGAAATGTCCTAAAACTTAATGATTCTAACTCTAGTATTAGTGCTTACTGTTTACGTCCCACATTTAAGTCCAATAAACACTGGGAATCCAGAAACTGCACATTATTAAGGAGTTGAATGGACCTGATTGCAACATATATCACTTTGTTATTTATGTGGAAGCTTTTCAAAATGGTCTTTCAGAATGGCCTTCTTTCCAAGCCTGAGTAGAACAGGACTTTACAGCTGGACATTTTTGTGGTGTAGGAGAAATGTTTACATGTGAGTGTGACCTTCAATCAGTTGCTGTTATGGGCACGTCTCTCGTGGGTGCCATGATAAATGATGTTATGCTGGCTAATTAAATCAATGCACCTCATTAATGCCTTGCAGCTTCTGAAATTCTTGTCGCTCTCTAGTCCCATGGAACACTTTCTGTATCTGCTCTTCTCAGGCTGACGTGTGGTTTTTTTGCACTTCTCTCTCTGCAGAGATACAGCAGTTCCAGCACTCTCCATCTCAAAGTAAGTTTGAGAAGTGTATTTAGTACATCCAATAAGAGAATAGTTTAAAGGTAACCAGTAGTACCTCCTGCTTCCCCATTAAATTTATTTGCCCCATTTCACAAATGAAGACCCTTCTGTGTCTTTTGGACTTAAGTTACAAGCTAAATAATGGCAATAAATTCTTTTATTATTATTTAATGTGTTGGGAATTGTGTTAATGCAGGGAGACAACAGCTGCTGAGAGATGTTACATGAAAGAATGTAAAGAATCCTACAAGGATTTTCACTCTCTTGCAGCAGTGAGAAGGATCTGAGTTAGGAATTTGGCAGATAATATTGTCCCCATGCCTATTGTGTGTCTGTCCCTGTGCTTGCACATAATAGGAAACCTTTTTCTGATTCCTTCTTGACTTTTGCCATCTATTAAATACTTAATAAAGAAGTTTAAAACCTTTCCCCTAAAACCTCTCCGTTTTTCCACAAAACTAGTAGCCTAAATACCTGTTGCAATACGTTTATTCTCTTGGGTATTCTTCTCTTTTTTCCCCCCTCCCAGTAAATCATGTTTTCAATACCACCTCAGGATGGAAATAAAAATAATTTGGGGTTTTGTTACTTTTAATTTTTTTTTCCCCTTTCTCTTCATTCTTTATTTACAATTTTTTCCACAGGCAAAAAAAGAGAAGATGAGGAAAGGAATTTCGTCAGTTAAGGAAGAACTTGGAAGATGCACATTTCTACAACAGCTAAAGGAGCAAGGACAAACAGAAAAGAGCAACTGCCAATGTTTTAGCCAAACCTAGCAGCAGCCCATGTCTGGATTGCTTGTTATAATTCAAGAGCATGTTTTAATAGGAGTAAAACTTCATTGGTTTGAATGCACTGAATACCAGTAATTCCCAAACTCTCAAACAGAGCTTCCTGGCTGTGGGCAAATACCAGCCTTGACTTGGACTCTTGTATAACTTCATTTGATCATCACACACTAATGCCTTTACACATGGACTTGCCCCCATCCTTGCAGCATGCCAGGGTATGGGAACACAGCCTGGTTCCTCCCTGGGACTCCTGTCTTGCCTTGCTCGATTGTAATGAGACAAAGGAAGGATTCTGGAGTAGAACTTGGGCCAAAATCTCTCCCTGCACTACTGGAGCCATTAACTCCAGACCCCATAACTGTGCTAAAAGTGGGAAGGGAAAGGTGAGAAATAAAAAACCTGGCCTTAGATACATTAGACTGGAGTGCTGCCAGGGAAGAACACTGGAATGACTTCACTCACAACATCTTACTTAAAGGTTTGCCCAAGAAGCCTTTTGCAGGTCACTGAAATCTGCTGTCTGCTGACCCTGGAGCTCTTATGCAGGATTTTTTCTGCCTTTTTTGCAGTATCTATAGTAGGCATGTTAGTAAAGACCCTGAGTATAAAAGAATTCTTCAGGTTGTGTTGCTTCATCTACCAGTAACCTGTCACATCATGGTTTGTCCTGCAAGAATCTGGGCTGCATTCCGAAATCCAGCTCATTATTCAGAGGTGATACAACAGCTTTCGCCTGTCCTGTTTCTGCAGCTAATAGAGCTGTCAGCTCTGCTGTCATTCCTTGTCCTCCCATCCAGAAACATACAGAATGCCTTAAAGGGAATGGGTCATTCCCAGACTGACTCTCGAAATAAAAGTGACCCTTATTCAAGTGTACATACAAAATAGCTTGGACTTTTCCCTTCGATTGCTATTTGTATTTGCCTCTTGTTCCACAGAGAGTTAATGTGGATTGAAAATATGACATTTTTCAGGAAAATATCTGTTACAGGTGCCAAAGGCTGTTCTGTTGTCAATGCTTTGTGAAATTTTCCTGGCATGTTTGGAAGAAAGTCTTTCCTCTCTGTCTCCTTCATTTGCCTTAAGCCCAGCATTACCATCTCATTCAAGAGATGATAATGACTGTGTTCACTTGTTGCACTGGATGTTTGTGCCAAGGGTATTTCTGAATGTTCTAGCTCATTTTAAATTCAAACTTCAGTGCCTGGAGACACTTTCATATGAAAAGCAATTGAGTCACCGTAGCAGGGAAGGAGAGGTTCAGCAGGTAAAGTGGCACTCAGTCAAGAAGGTGCTTGTTGGCTAGTAAAGTACAGGGGATGACAGCTGCTCTGACAAAGTGACATTTGCATCTCCAGACAAGTGAGACTTCTTAATTTAACTGGAGAAGTGTCAAGATCATCTGCTGAGTAAGTTAAAAGGAAGTAAGTTTCAGATAGAAAGACAGAAAGTTTCTAGAGGAAAAAATAAATATGCTCAGAGCCCCTGGAAAGAAGATTAGTTACAGATGGTGGCGTGGAGGAAAGGTTTTCCTCTAACAAGTGCAGCCTGTGACACACAGCATGCAGGGAGACTGTGTCCCTGACATGTCAGAAGACTACCTGCAGCAAATAAGAAGGATATGGAGTAAAAAGGAGCTTTTATATTTTTATTTGTAAGTAGGCTGATTATAGCCTTCTTTATTATGCCTTAAAACTCTTGTTACTTCAGTGTCTATTTTGGATGCTGTAAATAAATATTCCCACTTGGATTTTGCTTTAACTCAGATGGTGTTAAAATACTTGATTAAAAACAAGATGTTCCTTGCTGAAGGCTGCCACAGCCCTAATAGGCAACTGGGGATGTGGTCACCTGGAGGTGAGGAGGTGAAGCCACCTCTTCCCACAGTGAGGGCTCTTGGCAGGATGCTGGTGAGCACACCTGAATCTCGGTGATCCTGTGGGATTTTGTCACCCATGCACTTGAGTCATGCTGTGTTTTTATTCCTCTTTGAAAGAGTGAACTCCCATGATAAGAGTGAGCTTACTTTTCTCCATTTCTTTCTTTGTTCATGAGCTGCTCCTGATTTGCTGGGGGTACAAGCAGTTTACCAGCAATTATGTCAGAACATATGCTAGCATCTTACTCTGACTTCTAAATCGTAAAGCAGCAAAGGGAATTACTGCTGCCTTCTCCAAAGCAAGGCAACAAAGGCATGGATGTAATAACGCATGTACTTAAGTATTTACCCAGTTTTTTTCACATTCCTCTTTTTGTTTTCCCAAGCAAAAAGCAGCACTCCCTAGCAACCGTTTTAAGGCTGAGGGCACACTGAAAGCAAGCTTGACAAATGGAAATGAAATGCTGTAGCATGTGGGAATGGTGGAGCAGCCCCGTGGAATTATCAAGCCCACACTGTGCATAGCCCCACTGGGCTCCATCCCTGGGGGTCACAGGGATGGGAAAAATGCAAGCAGCCACCTAAGCCTGCAAGCAGGAGGTGCTTAGGAGAAAGGCTCCTGTGTCTTAGCAACTCAGAATCCTTTCCCAGAGTTAAGTGCTGTGCTTTTTTTTTTTTTTT
>VZRF01015809.1:1667475-1816042 GCA_013396875.1 Vireo altiloquus
GTGTTAAAGAAAGTGGTAGTGAATATTAGGCTTACTTCTTAACAGGAATGGAGAAATGAAAGTCCCAGTTTTAAATGCTGGCCAAGTTGGCCGGGCACTTACCTGAGCTGCAGGAAGCACAGATTCAGATCCTACCTTTGCCTGAGGAGATCAGACCATCAGTGTGTCGTGAATGGACTCAACACCAGGATGGGGTATCTGAGACAGATCTCTGCCTAGTGGTGTCATCTAAAGACTCAGTGCCAGCCGTGTAGTTCTGCCCTCTTCTCCATGCCAGCTGTGATGGCTTTCTGACCAAACAGCACACTGCTACAATTCACAAAGCAGGAGACATTCCCCTTGATTTTGTTGCTTTAGTTTCTCCTGGAAGGGGAGAAAAAAGGAAGACACAGGCACTGAAGAGCAGGACCTTGTTCCTTGAGTACCAAGTTGGACAGACCTGGTTGTACCATTTATGATCTCACCTGTCAAAGCTGCTCACTCATCTCATGGAACTGTAAAATATATCCTGAACTTGATAAAGACTCTTTAGCCCATAATTGAAATACTCATCTATAGAAGGTGAAACAAAGGCTTTCTTCTCTTGCCATGTATTTCCCACAGTATTATTTTTTCCACTTGAAATCATAGCGAGCACATTTCAGTTGCATACCTGTCATATACAGTAAAACTGAGATTCTGCAGTCTTAAATAACTGGCCAGGGCTCTTGATGCCTTAGGTTTTAACTTTCATATTTTTCCAATCCTGTACTGCTAGTGTAACTCGGAAGTTTCCTGTAGCTTGTTAAGTGCTGTTCTCTTATGCTAAGATAGACATAACAAAGCCTCTCTAACTTGCTCTCCAAGGACACCCAGAACAAGAACTGTAAACCATCATCCTGGGGAGAGGGGGGCAAGCTTGGGGAAATTCCACCATTGGCTGGGTTCTGGTTGATGAATTTATGCTGATATAAAAGTGTGAAAAACTCATGACCAGTTGTCCATTTTGGGATCCACTGAGGCAGGACCCTCTGGAGCCCAGAAGTGTACGTCTGAAGGCCTTTC
The DNA here is from genome assembly GCA_013396875.1 of Vireo altiloquus. Taxonomy (NCBI): domain Eukaryota; kingdom Metazoa; phylum Chordata; class Aves; order Passeriformes; family Vireonidae; genus Vireo; species Vireo altiloquus. The sequence goes on from VZRF01015809.1 coordinate 1,668,520, forward strand.
AAATAAATACCTCCTTTATTCCTTTATTCCTGTCTAGTCTCTGTTTCTAGGTAGCCATTTAAGGTATCACTCTCAAGGAGAGAAATATAGGATTGATTGTGTTTTGATTCACGTTGTGTAATCTTCAGTTACTAAGTAAGCCAGGGCAGCTGAGCACTCCCTTCCAAACTCAGTAATATGTATTATTTTGAGGGACTTTAGCAAATGTCCTGTTTGCCTGCCCATGGTGTGGCTTCCTATATCACTCATGAGTACTGAGCTTGATAACAGATAGCTAGAAGTCTTCATATTCTCATCTGTCATTTTGTGCTCCTGTGGGTTCTACTAGCAACAAATGTTATTGGAAATGTATCAGCCCTTGGAGGAGATGCAGAGAAAAATAATAAGGTGAAGTAAGTGTCAAATGTCTAGCCAAGATGATATTAATACCAATCCCCACTAAATAAACTGTCAAACCTGTCAGTGTGACCATCAGGCAGGGAAGTTAACAGGTAAAAAAGCAATCAGTGTAGCTAACTTTTAACTATATCTTCCAGTTTTTATCAAAAATGGTTGTCATCATTCTTGGGGATCTTTATAGAAAAAAATAAAGAGGCTGTATAAATGCCAGATTTTTTTCTCCAGAGATTTTTTAGTGCCAGTGAAAACTTACTGTTGCCCAGATCCATTAGTTTTGGTAGCGGCTGAGCATTAGAGAACCATATTCTATCCCTCCACTCCATGCACTGTTTAGAAACTTGAGTGATTCAGAACATCCACTGTCTGGTGTCCATGGTCATGGCATATTAGACAGGCAATGACTAAAATAATTTCAGTGTCCATGACAGGCATCCATAGCAGGATGTTTGAATTCAGCCCTAAATCTTTTTTATGGTTTTGAAATCCTTACAGGACATCCAGTTTGTCACTTTTTTCGGATTGGAAAAAAAAAATTGAAGTTTTGTAGTAATATATAGTATTAAAGTAATTTTAAAGTAATATGTGGTAGAACTATGAAGGACTAACTTGTCTAGTCACTGAGCCTGAAAATATTAATATGCACAAGAGTAATAAATCCTGCTGAGTCACTTTGCTTGAGCCCATTAAAAACTTAGTCCTCTTGATATCAGTTACTTTGTTTCTTGTACTTACTCAACTTAGTCTTACTAAACTTGCCTGAAAATACAGAGTAGCACTCAGCTGTTCCACAACTGACTGTTCTTCATCAAGGCACAGTCCTGAGTTGTTATTAAACCAATGCTTATTTTATTTCCTCATTGTTTGTTCTATTTCTTTAAAGGTTCTGCAGTTGAAATAATAATACTTTGTGGGTGCTGGCATTGAAGGGTAATTGGCAGATTTTAAATGATCAGTTTCTGAAGCAGTATAAACTCTGCCTCAGGACATATAACTTGGATAGGAGCGAATAAGTTGCTCTATAGTAGCCAAATTTAGGATTTTGGGAACTTCCTTTTGAAGCAACGTGTTCTGGCTTCTGTTGGAAACAAGACATATGACCATTCTCATATAGCACAGAAATGCTTGTGTTCGTTAACAAAAGAGAGTTTACCCCCCAAAATAAACATTATCCAAGGTAACTTAGGGGGTCCATGTATTTCTGCACTTGATTCACTACAGCATATGTATCTTATATATGCTATAAATCTTATACATGCCATATAGATGTATATATGTATATACTATTTAATTTAGATATGCTATCTTAGCATATATAAAACTATGCAAGAGTTAGTAGGTTCCCCTCGTATTAGTGAAACTTCAGCTGATATCGTCTTACTTAGGTTCAAAGGATTTGTCAGAAACAGAGGTAGTCTGGAGCATAATATAGTCAAGTTCTATTTGGTTTTGGTAAGGTGACTCCAAATCATGTTAGAGACTGGGTGGCAGCTCCTGAGGCAGTCACAATAATGATAGTTTTATCAGCACTCATTCACCATTTTCAAGAACAAAGGTTAATAAACAGGAGATAGAATATTTATTCTAATATAGATCCCTGGGGTACTAAGTCATCTTTAATGAGAAATGAGGTAATTACCAGTTCTGTCACCTTTTGTCTCTCAAATACACTTGAAACTGTTTAATATGAGGTCCATGTTGCTCAACAGAAAAAAAAGACTTAGAAATTATTGTAAAGCATTTCAGCATTACTCTATTAATGTAAAGACAGTGAAGCTGGAATATCGAAGTATATATTTCAAGTCAATTTGAATGCCTTTCTTAAATCAGAATGGAATGAGATGTCAGGATGAAAAAATATATCAGTTGTTCTGGTCTGTCATCACCATAATCATCACAGACTCAGCTCCTCAAGTTAGAGGTTTTTTAGGCTTGAAATCGAAAACATAGTGAAGGAATTGGACTGTGACAAATTTTGGAAGGATGCATTTCTAAATTTGCATCACCTGCCTTATATGCAGAAAGCTTGTGGAGAGTGATATGAGGTCAGTTAGGATGAAAAAAAAGTCACAAAAGTAATGTGTGAGAAGAAAGAACAAGGAACAACTGAAATTAAAGGAAATACAAACTTCTGGAAGGCTGTGAGAGTAATTTTCACTTGCTTCGCTATATTTTCTGGATCAAAGGTTCTCGAAGTGGATTTAAGTGCCTTTCCCTTTCTGCAATGTCAGAGCAGTGGAAAGGAGACACGATGTAGATTAGAACCACGTTGTGCAGAATTAGGTTATGGAAAGGTAATTGCACAAACAGCCGTCATCCATATGCTGTGTGGGGCAGGCAGGATTAAAATAGTTCAAGTTACACAAGACAAAATAAATGGTGGCTCTCAGGTCCCTGGTGGGCCTTCTGGAGCACAGTCTTCTCCCTGCACTGGGTGCTCCTTGGAGAGAGCCCAAGCAGCAGAGACATGGGCTTGCTGAAACCTGGATGCTCCTCACAGCAGAGCTGGCTGTGGGACTCTGGGCTGGACCCCAGCTTTGGCTTCCCCAGCAGGTGAGGTGGGTCAGGGGGATAAATATGACCCAAAAATGGGTGGAGTGGCTGATACACCAGATGTTGGTGCCACCATTTGGAAGGACCTGGACGGGCTGGAGAAACAGGCTGACAGGAACATCGTGAGGTTCCACACAGGGAAGTGCAAAGTCCTGGGTGGAGAGGCAAGGGTGCTGGGGGATGGCCAGAGGATGAAGAGGGCCGAAGAGGAGAGGAGAAACAGGACACATAACAACCAGTTGAGGAAGGGCATCTGGCTGAAGATTTGGGGAAAAGGCAACTAGCAGGCTCCTGTCTTCGGAAGAGGAGTAAACATGACTGTGAGAAGAAGCTGTGAAAATGACTTGGGTGGCAGAAAGAAGAAAGGCCTGGATGGTGGCTCTACTACAGCCTGTCAGTGGTCAGCCCTGTATCTTTTGCAAAGGCACTGTGGGGATCAGTGAGTTTCTCAGCCTCCATGTCCCTGGCCCCTGGGAAGGAGACTTGCAAAGGGAGTAGTGGGGACACAGAGCAGAAATTCAGGTGTGTACCCACAAAGGTGTGTTGTGTGCCCTTCCACACCACCCCCTCTCCCTGCCCTGCCCCCCAACTGCTCCCACTTTTTTTCAGGTAAACATTTATTTAGCTTTAAAAAGTTACTGGCAGATGGCTGATGAGGTTGTTCCCAGGTTATAGTTGCTAAGCCAGCTCCAGGCTCGGTTCATTACTGGGTAATTATGGCTTTGCATCTTCTTGTTTGCTATTCAATAATTGTCCTCTTCAGTGAAAGTGCCTATTGACCTGAATAAAATATAATTGTGTCTCCCATCGACTTTCAACTTTTTAAAAGCACTTCTCCAGTGAATTGGCTTTCTCCGATCTCTTCTCTTGTGTTTGATATGGATTTCCCTGACAACATAACAGTATGGAAATAAGCATTTATACTAATCCTTTCTGCTTCAGTTCTAATATGCAATAGTCATTTTTATATCAACAGTCACAGTCTTGCATTCCCTTCAGCATAGAGGTGAATCTGCTCCTCAGCACCACTAGTGCATCTCAGCTTCTCTGCGTCACAACTTCTCAGAGCTCCTTGTCCCATGAGGGGGAATCTGCAATAGGTTGGCACCTACTTTAGGCCTCCTCCATGAAGACAGCTTCCAGAAATCCTAGCACTAGTAAATCCACTTAAAGACACTGGGAACTTGCAGACTCTAATCCAGCCACTTCCCTTTCTCATTTGAAGGTTTGGAAAGCTCCCAAACCATGAAAAGCTTGGGAGCATATTGCTCCTTCCCTCCTTGTGGTGCAGTAACTTGGGAGTAATTGAGGAATTTGCTTCCAGGTGGCTAGGGAAATGCCACAGCAAACTCCCAGTTAACTTCTTGATTTAGTACCTTCTCCATCCTGAAAAATCAGCAGGTTTGTTTAAAACTGTGCAGTACACTCTGCACAACTAACCACTGCTGTCAGTGATGCCTTTGATCCCTTAAGAAAACTGCACACAGCACTTCTGAGTGTAATTTGATGTTATAGGTTTATTACCTCAATATGCAGGAAAAAATTTTCAAGACTACTCCATGCAAGTTTAGCTGTTTTGTTACAATTAATTAATTAATTAATTAATGTTCTTTCAGGTTCATGTGATTTTATTGCAGCACGATCATTTACATGTTGAGAAGTTGAGAACATAAAAATGAAATGAAAATCACTTTTTTTCCAAACCTTATGATTTAGTTTTGTTTAAAAGACTAGAAACAGTTTCTGCTGTGAACAACAAGTTACTCAAAAAAACAACACATTTGGTCAAAATATTTTTTTAAAATTTGCAGGATGGTCACTTGGTGCAGGAATTTAAATATTTCCTTTCAAATTCCAACATATGCTTGTTCCACTTGGAAGGCCTCTGTAAACAGTCCCAATTACTGCTAATTGATTTAAATCTCAGAACTCAGTAGGAAATCACAGATGTTAACTTCTCAGCAAGGCACTAAAACTTTCTGAGTTTCTCACAAAAAGGTTTGGCGTAATTGCAAGATATCATTTTGAGGTACAGGGATTATATAAATCTGTTCTGGTGAGAGCTGTTACACGGAAAGCATTGATGTTAAGCTTGTAAGACTGTTAAGGAAAATAACTTTATATTTGTTTTGAGAGCTTCACCCTGTAGAAGACTGAAAAAAACCTCTAATGCTTTTGTACTGCAAAGAAGAGAGAAACTCCTTCTTTTTTGGATGCCCATGAAAGATTTCAGAACTGTTTAAAAGGAAAGCTGACCATTTTCTTGAAAAGCTGAAAAAAGATGTGTCAGAAAGACCTAAAAAAATCTAGTCAGCAGAAAATAGGTGTCCTGAACTGATATGCGATGCTGAAGCTTAAGTAATAGGACAGAGAACAGAGGGAAAATGTTCTAAGAGTATTTGATTAAAAAAGACTAAAAGTTGTCTATGAACTTACACAGTGGACATAAGTACATAAGCAGAACGCAATAACCACTTAAGTGTAAATAGAGACAAGCTTCTGCAACCAAATTGCTTCTAGAATTAAAATGACCCTTTTCCCTTCCTCATCCATAGATATGACCTACAGACACTATCTGCTGTCTAATCCTCATTTCCATTTCCCTTCCTGTGGCAGTTATGATGAAGTTCTCTGTAACAGAAGTGATTTTGCTGAAAGTTAAAGAAAAATTTTAAAAACTATAGCGCAAGCCATATAAATTCTTTAATATCATTAAGAATTCTGTAATATCCCAAGCTGATGGGGATATCATCTTGCAGCAAGATGAAGTGCTGCAGATCAATTACTGGCAGGTTGCCCAGCAGGTGAATTGGGAGCTCAGCTTGTCTGGTTTAAAGCTCTGGGGCATCTCTGGCCTGTGGATTTTTTTCTTTTTGCTGAGGATTTGAGACCTACAGGCTTGGTGGCTCTGGTGCAGTGCAAACTAAAAGGAGCAGCTGCCTGAAGATAGTGAGCTTGATAAAGCTGCAAATAAGGCATCAGGAGAACTGGGGACTTCTATGTGACTGCCATTTTCCCATGCCTCTGCATCCTGTTTGTAAAACAAAAACACTGTCTGTCCCCTGTGAAGCTTTCTGAATCCATTAGAAAGTCAGCAACGTGCTGCTCACAGAGCCTCTGAGGGTTCCAGGCACGGCTCCCAACTCAGAAGTTGACAGAGAGTCAGTCCCTTTCCTAGGGAGTAACAACAGCACAAAGGAAATTAAAGTGGCCACTCTTCCACAGCTGAGCTCATATTTATGCCCGTACAAGCCCGTCTGACTGGCAGGGATGTCTGTCCCCAAGTGCACTGGCCAGAGAGGAGCAGCCCAGCGGGGAGACCACCATTGAGAAATGGGCTCTGGCCTCCAGTTAAAAGGACACTGCCTGGCTGTGCTGGCAGGATTAGAGGATGCTCTCTCCTACAACTTTTCCAGGGCACAAAGCTTGCTCTGCCTCTTGTCCCCACCTCGTTCTCTCTGAAATCCAACAAGACAGTAACACAGCATCAGTTAACTCTCATCTTCCGAGACATACAGGGTCAGTAAGGTGTGGAGCACTTTGTGGGTCATCCACATCCTCACCTCAAGACTGGGCCAGCATCCACAAGTTCCCTGAGCCTGGTAGGGGAACAGCCTTTGTAAAGCACAGGCAAGGGCTATTAACAATGCCATCATCCTCTTCCCACTTGCACCTCAGCATTCGCTCCTCAGCTTTTTCTCCTTGGCACGTCTGCCGATCTTATGGACAAGGCCCCTGGTTTGCTCTGCAGCCTCTTCCGAAGGTGTTGCCTGGACTGGAAGAATCCCTCAGCTTCCATCTGTACTGTGCTCCAGTACTGACTTATGCTTTATATTGTGACTCTCTTAGATTATAATTTTAGGTTTGTGAACTGAATGAGATCCACTCTGTGTGTTGTCTTCTTATCCATGCTCTTAAAAATACAGATGAGAAAGCAAAGATGGACAATACTTACACTAGGAAAAACAGCCTGAGATTCTGAAGTAACATATTTGCCTGTGTTGTTACGTGAACATCTCAGAAGTGTTATCCTGCTGTTCTTTTAATGAGATTGCACTGGAGAAAAAAGGGAGCGGGATGCAGGCGTGGTGAATGTGTCTGGCAAATCTTTAACTGCCTGAGCAGTGATGATAATGCGAGCACGGGTTTATTGCTCTGCATTTTAGAAATGCATTTTAAAAACTTCCAATTCTACTAGGCATTTATTTGCATACAGGCACTTCTGCCTCTACTTTTTGAAATTTTATTGCCACTATAATAGAGATTTGGAAATTGAATGTACTTCACTATATTTCAAGGCTCTTCCTATGCTACTGGGTGATATCTGATTTGTGAAAAGAAGGCACAATTTGCCCTACCCTCTGTGTATCTGATGGAAAAATACAGTAAATTGAGATTAATAATCCATTCCTTGTGCATGTGGGTGGATATAAGGGAGATGCAGGTTTCAGTCTCATAGAGGTTTTTCTTCTTTCCTCACGTAAGGTTGAAACTAATTATTGGGTTTCTTTCATCTTTACTCCTCCAGTCTCATGCTGGGTGCTGATAATGGGATGGTAGGTTTATTTGCTATGGAGTCTCCCTTGATATTGTTTCAATTGCACCTTAGTCCTTTGAACTTGTCTGTCATTCCCAACTTCAAATTAAAGAGAGGATGGGAAGGGAGGAGCTGGCCTCCCTTTCTCCACTGAACCGGCTACTGTCATTATACAGCTTCCTTTCAGACTCCCTGACAGTCCTAGCTTCTGTTTTTAGAAAATTTCTTTCCAGTCAGTATGTTTTCACTAATTGGAGGCATTATTCTTAGAAGCAACTCAGCTCTAATTATTTCTGTAAGTTATATGTCCATTTTAACTTGAAAGTGGCACTTGAGGTCAAATTTTCTCCCCCGCCGCTTCCCCAGAAGTCTACTGTAGGAGGTATTGAGGTGGTCTCTATGGAAAAACCTCAGCATTCTGGGATTAAATTGGTGTATGAGAAGGGAAAGCTTTTGTTTTCCATCCTTGCCAGCCTCCTCTGGGAGCAGCAATATTTGGTGCTGAGCCGCAGCCTACAAGAGGACTCTCTTCTCAGTTTATTTTTGGTTACTGTACAATACTGGATATAATTTCATTACCCATTTTGCCTTAAGTCAAACTCTGATTACCTGACTTGAAATGTTATTGTATGGTTACTGAAAGAGTTATTTTTAAAACCATATTTAAGCATTGGAAAGAGAGCTGAACGAGCTGCAAAGAGAGTATGATGTTGCTAAAAAGTTAAGAAGGGTGTTGATGGAAGATAATGTCTTATAGAAAACAGGATAGACTAAAAAATAACCCTGCTACATCGGGATACTGGTTTTTTCATGGCATTAGATAGCTATTACAGAACTCTATGCTGTCCTTCCCGCTGGGAAACAAGAGCTAAAAGAAGCAAATTTTTAGCTATTTTTGCATTTCATTAACAAATGGTCTTGCTTGAAAATGCAGTTCTCTAGATCTTGGCAGTAGCGAGATGCCTGTAGGCAGGAGCATAAGTCTCCTCTCGAAGCTCTGTGTGGATGGATATTAAACCCATGAAATTCTAAGCATACCTGGCCATGTAGTTTAGGATGAGTGCTGGCAATGATACTCTCCGTGAGAACCATACAATTTCAGGGCTGTGTAGCAAACTGCAGTCTCCTATTGTCAGACTTGCTGACTGTCTTCCAGATGAGCCCAGTACTAAAGAAAAAGTAATATCCTTCTTATTTTCAGACTCCTGTAGCTCCTTAGGCCTTGCAACAATATTATTCTCAACTCTGAGAATGATTTTAATCTACCCTTAAGCTACCAGTGGCTGAAAGTAATAGTGTAAACGTTATTATACACCTTTCCTTCTTCCAGTTACTTGGAAGGGATACAGTTATTGCAAGCAGGGAGTAGGGGTGCTGGGGTGTTCATTTTCCCTGGTGCATGGCTGGGGGTGGTCCAGGGTCACGTCCCAGCACTGCTGCTGGGGGGGACATGGCATGCGAGGAGCACGCCCATGGATCCTGCTCTTCTGCAGACGTTTCTAATATTAGATTTGTGTTATTGATCTCTGCTCTCCCTGGAGCCAGGAAAAAGCCTCCTGCAAGAAGGCAATGAGGAAAGTAAGGCAAAACCTTAAGAACTGGCTTATGTTTGCTGTTAAAGAGCACTGCAAAATGCTTGCTGTGCAGCTTAGATCATCTGCAGGAGTGATGAAAATCACACTGGCATGGATGTTATGCAACAGTTATGTCTTTGTTTTTCCTTGTAAAATGAACAAATTTGGATTATAGAGAAACACATGAGGTTCTGAGGCATTGTGCTAACTGAATTTCTCCCCAAATGTGAACAACTTTAATGGAATATATCCCCAAAGCAAACTTGCATCATCCAGTGATGAAAAGCTGTATTAAAGTTAAGGTTTACGCTACCAGTCTAAAAGCACAAGCCTATGAAAGGCCACTGAAAGCAAGAATGGTGTTCACTGACAATACTGTAATTAAATATTAAAAGTCATGTCCTAGGCTTGAGTGACTCCAGCGTGATCCTTTGTCACCACCAGTCCTGCATGAGCACAGTGCCACATGTAACAGCATGCACAGGCAAGCGTGCAAGGAGACCACAGTGGAGACTTGCAAATGCCAGCCTGAGCTGTGTAGTTCCGTGCTTCCAGCCTGCGGTCACACTGTGAGGATGCAGAGGACATTATGGCTCACATTTCCACCCAGGCTGTTAAATCCCTGCTGCAGCAGTACTCATACTGGATAATACACATCAGAAATCTTGGGTTTTTTTGTGTTAAAGTATCAGAAATCTCTTTAATTTTTGACTAAGCCTCGGTTGGCGTTACTACAACTCTCCTGGAATCAACAGAAAACCCTGTCTTTGAAGAGTTCAGGTGAATTCAGAAGTGAATTAACCTCTCTGGAACTGTGAAGAGACTTCTTTGGACTTTGGCTCATGGCATGCTATGTCTGGCTCTGAGCTCCTAATACTGGACTCAAAATGGTACAGTGGGTTGACATGATATGAGCTCACCCTGTGGGTTCAGTTTTGTTCCAGAAAAGTTGGATGGGCTTACTTTGTACTGAGAAGCTTTACACAAGATCAGGTTTCAGCTGTCCCCTGCAGCCACTGCTCCTGATTCTCTAAAATTGGAATAAATCCCTTGCTGCTTGTGGAGGTTCATTCAACAGAAATATGACCATACGCCTGTGCCTGCTCTGGATCTTCTTTGTACTGCTGAGTAACCTGATAGCACATTGATAAGCACTAGTGATCTCAGAGCTATAAGCCCGAGATTAAAAATCATCTTGAAATAGTTAAATATTTCCTTTAGCACTAACTTGACTCCTATTGTTTCAGAAATCCACTTGAAAAAGGCTGGGGGAGCATTAAAAAGTAAAGGGAAGGAGTCAACCCAGCTTTCTTCAGTGTGATCATCTTGCATGTTTGTGAGAAAATGATGCCTTGTACCTTCCTCTCTTCTCCTTGATAAACAGATGAATCATTAGGACTCTGCTAATAAAGGCCATCTAGGTTGTCTGCACAATTTCCTGTGAATTTAACAAAGGGATAAATTCAATCAAGAGTCTGTGGGTTTGCCGACCAATGTCAACTGCAAGCAAAAGGCAGCAACATTGTTCTGCCCAAAAGCAACCATGGATTTTAATTCATTGCTGAAAGTGCAGTATTTTACAGTGCTATTTTATCTGTCCTCTGCCAAAGGTGTCTCTAACAGACACGTGTTACAGTCCTGCTGTCTCTTACCTACCTCTAATTCTTACAGAGCACTGAAATTTAGAATGCTACATTAAGCTTGATTCATTACTATTGTCCTTAATTCACTCACAGCAGTCCTGTTTGTGTCAACAAAACTTCATGAGAAGCATTGCCTGATACCTTGAGGGGGACTGATGGCTGTGTTCCTTGTACCATGGCCCTGTTTTTCTAAATAAGATTTTATCTACAGCTATTTCAGATTTCTCTTCGTTCCTTTTTGCTGATATAAGTTCAAAATTGTAATAAGAATTTTCCAGTAGCTTTTTCTGTTCGGGCTGTTGCTAGGACAAATATAAAATATTCCTGGGTCTTTTTCTAATGAATATTCCAAATTTTCAGTTCATTATGATGTGATTTACCTAATGCTAATGGAAGGAAAAGGAACACCAGATGACATGATGCTGCAAAGCTGAGCCTAATTTAGCAGAGTAAGCAAGAGACAGGCTCTGACAGAAACAGCTTTTCACATACTCAGGCACCCCCATTAACTGAGACCTGACCCTCATATTTGTTCCATGGCTTACTGATGCTCCAGCTGGCCCCAGCAGTGAGCTTTGGCCATCGTGAGCCCATGATGGTGCCAGCTCAGATGCTACATGGTGTCAGACCTCCAGGTGACAGTGCTGCCCCTGCCACCAGCCCTGAGGGCTATTACAGCTGTGGGCCAGCACTGGCCACCAGTGCCTCTGGCCATGCTGATATTCTGCTATCCCTCTGTGATTATTCTGGAGGTGCTGTACCATCTGGTGGTGGTCCATGGCCCACTTAAGGCTCATGCCAAAGTCTGCATCACCCTGTCATCTGTGGGTCACCATACTCAGGCTGTTTGTGTAAGATCTTGGGCCATGTGAGAGCACAATACTCCTACGTCACCTAAAATTGTGAAGAGGAGCTTCCTGCAGTTAAGCTTTGCATCTTTTGGGACCTTGGGCCTAAGTCTCTCCTTTTTGATTAAATACAGAACTGATTAAACACACACACACATATATAAATATGTGTGTGTGTGTGTGTGTATGTTATTCCTGGCTGTTGTATTTCAACAGAACAGACAGACAAAAAAACCCCCAAAACCAGACAGGTAAAAGTCTCTTCCTTGCTCTCTCTGACACGTTGCCATTTCATTTAAGTCCTGTTCACATTTCCTTTCTTGCAGTTGCAGGGATCCTTCTGCTTGACTGGATGAGTGCAAGGCTCCCACACAACCTGGGGCAGGAACACACTGCACCTGCTGTCTTTGGCAGACCTTGGCTCTGTTGTACAGACACAGACCAGGGTATAGGTGGTCACCTGGGCCCTCATGGGTGTGTTCCTGGTGTCCACTGAAAGTCCTTCTAAACTCAGAATCTTGTGATGGCCTGTCAGGGAGTCCATAAGACTGGTCTGTCTGTTGGCCAGAAAGACAAAGCACATGAAATGTGTTTGTGTAAAAAAATATAAAGGGTCAAACAACTGAGAAAAATCTTCAGAAACAAATCCTGTTTCCTGAGTGTGTTTAAGGAGCAGCTGGCTGCAAATGATAATTATCCTCTTTTTAGGAACAATAAATTAAAGCAGAGGGAGATGAAGGCAAAGACACAGCTGATAATTTATAAAGGCTTGTAATCACTGTAATTAAAGATATATTAGAAACCTATAACTACAGTATGAAGCTGATTTAAAATGGCAGTTACTTTCTTTCTAATGATGACTGGTATTTGACAAAGTTCAATTAACAATGTTTATATTAAAGAGTACTCAGTACATGCTTGCTGCATGAACTTGTCAGATGGGGCAATGACATCCTTTCCAAGAATATCTGCAGACCTAAAAAGGACACTGGGACTCCTGAGCTGGGACAATATAGAGCAAATTCATATAACACGTTGTAAATATCTGTGGATGCAGGACTGTCCCCAGCAAAAGCAGGTAAGAAAATACAGATTCTAGCTCTCCCTGTATGCCTGCAATGTTAATGAGTTTCAGAGCAAGGGTGATTGTGTTCACTTGAAGCGGTCACTGCCTGTCACACTGTGCATTCCCTTCAAAATGATATGACATAGCAAAGCCTTGTTTCCCTTAGTGAGATTCATAATTAATTGCAGAGCACAGTATCAAACTAAAACAGTTTTTTAGAGCTAAGGGCCCCAAACTGGAGATCTGGGAATCCAGACCACCCCCATGAACAGCAGCACGCCCTGGATTTGCAGTGGTAACATTTCCTGTCCGTGAAAAGCAGTCTTAGATCTTCCAAAGAATGGTCCTGTTAGCAGCTGTTCAATGGTTAATTATGTCCCAGTGTAGATTTCTCCTGTTTCTCTGTGTGTGTGAGTGTCTACCTCCCTCCTCTCTTTGGAGACACCCAGAGAGGGTCTGTTAAACTATGCATTGGTTGGAAATACAGGCCACTTCAGCATTCTGAGAAAGCAAGCTAAGCAAGAATAATGTGGCACACTTCTGGAGGCCTCCCAGGATTTGGCAGAAAGAGAGAACTGAACCAGTATTTCAGCTGTGAAAATGAAGAAAGTTTCTAATCATTAATACCTCAACTCTGCTCAAATGCTTTGCTTAGCTGTTGCATCTAAATGGATTTTTGAAATGTTTAAGCAGGAATAAGAGGAGAGCAAAGCTCAGGTAGGGCTTGAGTCTTGTTTCTGAAATTTTGGGCTTGATGGAAATTCTCTTAGGTCTGAGTGATTTAGAGCACAAACATCCAAAAAAAATCTTTATGCTGAGGCTTAACCACGGCTAACAGCCAAGCTCCCAACCAGCTGCTCGCTTCACCCCCTCCACTGGGATGGGGGAAGAAAATAGGACTTGACTAGGGGAAAATTACTTTTAATTTATTGCCAATAAAATAGATTAGAGTACGGAGAAACAAAATTAAAAACATTAAACTGGCACCTTTCCTTCCCTGTTTTTCATGCTCAGCTTCACTGCTTCACTCCTGATCTTCTACCCCCCAAGAAGTGCAAGGGAGCAGGGAATGGACATTTGCTCTTCTCTGCTGCTCCTCCTGTTGCCTGGAAATATCTGTGGCAGCCCCAGTGTCTTGATACCTGCACCTAATTTGGTGCCTCTGCAGTGAAAGGGCAATTTTGGTGTTTTATTGAATTGAGACCAAGGTCAGAAGTCAGTGCTGGTTTTGGTCTCTTTCCTCCTGCTGGTTGGTCACACAGAAGATGAATGGGAAGCCTTGGAAAATGAAAGCTCTCTGTGCATGGTCAGAGAAGAAGTGTTGCATAGTTAGATAAGATCAGAAGTGCTGGCAATGTCTTGCTTCTCAAGAGAGGAAAACAATTCATAGTGAAACCCATATGAAGATGCCAGTGGATATGAAAGAAATGCTAACATGACTGTAAGCCAGGCAGCAAGGCAGGGGTGACTGTGCAGCTCAGTGAGCAAATGGGAATTCATGTGAGAAGTGGGACAAAGAGGAACTTTTGTGATTGCCTTATTTCAACCAGCCCGTCCGTGCCACCACAATGTGCTGCCATTTCTGAACAGCATTTTCCCAGATAGGTCCATATTGCAAGTACTAAGTATATTTACCTGAATTACATAATTATGCACCATTATACAAGTCAAATAACTGCATTAGAATTAACAAGATTCTATATATGTGCTCTCCTTCTAATGTAATTTCTGTCAGAGTAACCTAAACACCCACTGAAATACAGAAATAGGCACATTTGGGAATATTTTCCTCCATGTATCCATATGTTTCTATATATAAATTGCAGTTAATTATGTATATGTGTGTAATTTCTTTATTGCTGTGAACAAACAGGAAGAGCTCTGTTAATTTTTCAGGGAAAAAAAGAAATAAGCTGTCAGACTAAAGCGTTTGTTACATTTTCATACAGATGAATAAAGAAACCATTAGTAAGCATCTGTCAAGATTTATATTTGATGTTTCTCATTTAAACTTGTAATTTAAAGCATGAATAAAATATGAATGGTACAGGTATGACCTAATGCTCTTTTCACTCTTTTCACCATTTTAGTGCAAATGTGGAAGGTACCGAGGGCACAGATGACTCTGAAGACACACAGCCCTTCTACCTCTCTCTTCAGGGAGAAGTTTTAATAAAATCAGATAATAATAAAAGAGAACTGCTTTCTTTCCCTTTTCTAAGACTTGTTTGTGAAACAAATCTGTGCTATTGCTCTTCAGGAGCAGGACAAAGAGCATGTCCAAAGGGATCCATTCCAGTTCTGCAAAATGTAGGTCTTAAGAGCTGTCTTGAGTTTGCTACAGTCTCTCCCCTTTACTCAGTGGACAGAATCAAAGATGAGATTAGCTGGAGGGGCTAAGAGCAAGTGGGACAGTCAAGGGTAATGTGGACACAGCACAGGAGTAAGGTCATTTCCTCACCTCCCTTTTCACCAGAAGATGCCAAAAAGAGGCTTGGCCAGTCTTCTCCCTTACAGAAAGGAGAACTGGCTCACTCCTAGAGATTAAAGATGCCAGGAGAAGATGCCTGTCAAACCACTGAATATGGCATACACTTTCTGTCCATTTTCTAAACTGTGCTAATCTGGGCTCTAAGAGTTTTCCTATTAACTTGGTACAGACTTTAATATTACACCCCAGAGGACTGGCAAATGCCAAACACTGATTCATAGAAAAAGAAAGCCCAAACAAAAAATCCCGATAGTAATGGCATTGGAAATTATGGACCAGTAATTCTTTGTTAAGAAATTATAGAAAAACACTTGAAACAATGAGAATTTTCATAGACTGCTCATGTTTTGCTCTTTAATATTTTCCTATATAAAATAGGAGAGTGACAGTTCTTAAAGAAGGATGACTTTCAAAAACCTTGAGATGGAGACACACACCAAGTAAGCCACATAAAAGAACAGTGCACAGTCTTGCATACCTTCAACAGCTAAATTCCCTTTAAACACAGAATTGGTGAGGAGTGCAGTCCAGAGAGGGTGACACTACCCTGCCATCCTTCCTGTGTGCAAGGCCATACCTATGGGCCAGCACTTTTCCTCCTTTACACATTCCTCCCAGAGAGTGATAAGAGCAGACGCCAGCAGTGCAAATTCATCAGCATTTTGGCATGTGGAGAGATGAAGGCATCTCTGAGGAGTCATTCAAAGAGTCTGAACAAGTGCTGAGCCAGCACCTTGATGCAGGTACCTTACCCTCTCCTTGATACTAACTGCAGAAACTGTCTGAGTTACCTTCAGAAGATGGGTCTGGAGAACTTTACACAGACCAGAAAAATCTAACAGATGATATCTTGACTCTTTCAAGAAAATAGAGTGGGCTATCTTTGGAATTATCTTTTTGTCTTGAACACTGTTTGTCCTGAATTTATTCTCACATATGGGATCAAAGTTGTGTAAATAATGACGCTTCCAATAGTGGATCAAAGGAAGAACAGAACAACTGCTTCACAACCATTTATTATCTGCATAATTAAATCAAGGCTGTGAACAGAAGTTTTTTTAAAAAAACTCTCTTTTTGGGAAATGCAGTTAGAAAGGAATGTAAAATTACTCCAAACCTAAGCAAAATTTTGCCTCCTGTTTAGGAAACAACTAATTAAATCTTGCTCTAAAAATCTTGCTTTTTCCTCAGTCAGTCTGATGACTTTGACTAAATGCATTTCAAACTTTTAAAGGTTATTGGGAAAGAAACCAATGGAAAATTAAAGCTTAGGTTGTGTTTGCTAATGTCCACAACATGAGTTGTTCTGTTTGCCACCATCA
This sequence comes from Vireo altiloquus, assembly GCA_013396875.1. Lineage (NCBI taxonomy): Eukaryota > Metazoa > Chordata > Aves > Passeriformes > Vireonidae > Vireo > Vireo altiloquus. Next base: position 1,684,950 of record VZRF01015809.1, read on the forward strand.
GCTCTGCACCTAAACTCCTACTTCTATATATCTACTATTGCAACTATGTGTGATAGAGGAAACCAGGTTCAATTGAACCTCTCCTATTATAGAACATATACAAACCTCCATTACAAAAAAAAAGGGAAAAAAAAAAGAACAAAAGATAGCTCTAGAAAAAGGATACCATCTTAAAAATCTGATGAACTGCCCACATTTAAAGTTATTCTACTTGAAGAATTGCATTATAACAGCTGAATTTCAATTACCAGTTTTTGTTAGCTTTCTGTTTTGAAGAGTGGTTCATGTTGGTGCATGCAATCAGACCCTTGCCATGCTTTAATCCATTAGTGCATGTGAGCTCTCACAGCTAAAGGATGCTTGCTTTAGTGTCTGTACCATCAAGACACGGCTCATAAGGGAGAGTGACTTGCCTAACATGCATGGGGAGCATCAAATGCCTGGATGGTGCAGGTGGAGAGAAAAAACCCAACCACTCCAGCTTTTGCTTTGATCCTTAATCTGAGGAAGACATTGATTTTTCTGGCTCTGGAGCAGTGACTCAAACCTTGTTTCAGAAGGATTTCAAATGTGCCTTCCTGCATGCCTGGTTGAATTCATGAGCCAGAGCAGCTTTCTGAATCCATGCTTAAATTAATATGGCAGGCAAGAAAGCGAAAGTGCTAAATAAAAACAGCCTTGCCTTCGGTCCCTCACAGCTGCCATGCAGAACCACTCTCCAGGAAACCTAAGCAAGGCAGTCCTGCTTCATGCAGGTTGTGGCTGGTTACCAGGGCACCACAGAGGTGCTGATTCACAGTCATCTTTCCAGTCTGTCATGAAATGCTGATGGTACAGAAGAGCTCGTTCCAGTGCTTTCGTCTTGAAGAAAACTTCCCTTTTAGAACAAATGCAATAGAATATACATGACAGGTCTATTTCTCACATTTGTGTTGGGTTATGGTTCCTGTCATTAGCATGATTACACTTGTTCTGTGCACAGAGATCAGCAGTGTTTGTTTTCTCATATATCTAAAACATCAGGATGATGCTAATATGCTGCATCCTAAATATCAAGTTACTTAAATCTCAAGTTCTTACAGAAACTTTTCACTTTCTTGGTCTAATAAATACTTAACATTTCTACAAGCTTGAAAATCTGTAGTCCAGAATGTTAGATTTACCAACATGGGTAGATGATATTTAAAGCAGAAACATTTATAAAAGCAGAACACATGGGAACCAGGAAGTAGCAGCTATTTCACTTGGTGCAGTTTCCTTATTTTACAACACTTTCTAGTCCAGTCCCCTTCCTGAGCAAGCCTAAGGTCATCACCTCACAGCTTTGAGCAGCAGATCATTTAACTTGCTTACAGCTAAGAGAGATGAAAAGTGATTTTTTTAAAACTTCCTTTGAATTTATTTTTCTTTAACTTCCAACTTTGTTCTCCTTATTCAGCCTTCTGCAGTGAAGCTTAAAAAGAAGCTTCTGTTATATCAGTTATTTATGATTTTGCTCACTTCTGTTAAATCCCTACCTATGAACATACTTTTCTAACTTGTTTTCATAACTCATATTTTTTAGTCTTGGGATTGCTGCTATCATTTTTGACTTTTTTTTCCTTATAAAACATGCATAAGAAAAAAAAGGAAGCCATAGTTTTGATCAAAAGTAATGTCCAGCATACTGTCCATTCATATTTTTCTTTTTATTAACTAAACAAAAATGTCTTGGGTGAGGAAACTTCTTGGAACAAGTTCTTTGGAACATGCAGTTTAAATTTTTTTTTTTTGGATCAAGTACCACTTGTGTTATAGTTGTCTCTTTTTAGGAAAGTCAGTAGCAACCCTATATTTAGGGTATTATGTGCTATTATAAGAATTCTTAAAGCCTTTTTGTAAGAAAGTCTAACAGCATTGCTTGTGTCAGGCTTTTGAGATTTTCAGCTGAAGACAAGTGCTTGGGGTAGATAATGCTTTTTCCTCTCCACTTCTACCCATGAAAATTCATTTATACTTAGCTGAGATACAGGCTGTTAAATTGTTGTTCCCTTCTTTCACTGCTGCTGTGCTGGAAAGCCTTGGCATCACATCAAATTGATAACAGACTGTCTTCCAGCACCACAGTGCCACTGCTGCCTGCAGCCTCACCAGGAGGGAGGAAGCCAAGAGGGAGGCAGGCAAAAGCAAACCCAAGAGCTTTGGTTTCTGCCCCTCTGACCTGGGAACCCCACCAAGGCACTCTCTTCCTCCTTGTCTGGTTGTGAAGGAGAGCAAAGCCAGCCTGATTTGCTGGGAGAAGCTTCCTAGAGCCTCTCTCACCCAGGAAGGGCTACCCTGATGGCCAGCAGCTGTCTTACAAAGGAAAAAACCACAGGCTCCTGTGGTGATGACAGATAAAAAGCCTTTGCTGCAACGAAGTAATTTGGATTGCCAAAGTGCCAGCTGTGGGCCTCCCAGCCAGCTCCATGGGGCACTTGAGGTCCCTTTCCCTTTTCTTATGTAGTGCCTGTGCTGGCCATGCCCACTTCCCACTTCTCACCTGTGGGAGGTAAAACTCTGCTTGCCTCCTCCAGCAAGGCTGAGTAAGGATATCATGAGTCCACTGTCCTACTCTTGAACACTGGAAGAGGGTCTCCTAATTTAAAGGATGTTATTTTCACTAAAAAACCTCCAGTTTCTCTCTGCGGGAAGTTTGCTTTTTTTCCATCCCACTCCAACTTTTTGTCTCTTCTTCACCCACTGTTAGTTGTAGGATGTTTGGGTCTCACCCCCTAATATCCCTCAAGCTCTACATTAAACCTTTCACTTTTTCCTGCCTAGTGGCTGTAGAAGAACCTGCTGTAAAATGAGCCACTTTGTGCTGCATAGCCATGAAAAATATCCAGCTTTTAAGTCCCAATGTGGGGCATGTCATATGAATTTTTTCAAGGAAATCAGCAAATAGTTTCATATCTTTTTCTTTGTCTCATGAGCACTGAATTAAAGCATGTATGAGTATTATTTGAATTTATGTTTTGCAGCAACAGATGGCTTTCAAGGGCTTGTTGTTTTAAATGTATTTATTCTTAAATGCATACTTGACCTCATCTACTTTCAAAATGCTGCCAGAAAGACTTCTTGACAATGCCCTCTGGAGACAGAGGAGAGAGGGAAGGAGGCTGTTGGCAACAGCTCTGATATTTGGGTGGGCTCGATGTGCTAGGAGGAGTTATGAGGGGCTGGCAGGCTGTAGCCCTTCACCCTGTACCCAGACAATGCTCAAACCTGTCATGTGTAGACCCAACCCTTGTGGTCCAGCTAAGAGCCTTCATTCATCTTTCTTGCAGGCAATACTTCTAAGTGTTTATGGAGCTGATCTACAGCATTAACCTCATGTCTGGGTTAGAATTTGGCTCCCATCGAGCTGTTTTTGCCAGTGTCAGTTTGGACTCAGGGTCCAATAAATCACACTGTAAGACACTGAGACACAAGTTTCTTCATTTGTCTTGTGGCTGGAGACAAGAAGTCTAAAACCAGAGTTTTTCCAGCCTGTGTGGTTCAGCAGGTTTGTTTCTTCTCCAGCTCTTTCAGAGGAGAGGAATATTGGGATGATGGGCATAGGGCATGTCAAAGGGGAAAATCCTAAAAGCTCATGTCCTACACTAGACCTCAATCTCCATAACCTTTTCCTGTGCCATGGTTGTAGGAGACCTCACCTTACAACCAGTGTTGCTGATGAAAACATGATTCTGATCGATTTATTTCAGTTGGGTACTTGGAACCTTGATGCTTTGGGCAGGAATGGAACTACCTGAAATAAATGAACTGAAATAATTTTCTGAGCATATGAAAAAAAATTCTTGATTTCTGAACTTTATTTACATTTATTCTTCAAACAGATGTTTTGTACAGCTTAGGGTATCTCCTTTTCTTCACCTTTTTCGCATTCAGACAGCAACATTTCCTTTAAAAATATTTCCCTAAAACCTTTCGCTTTTCAAAGGAAGATCTATACAAACAGCTTCATCAAGCCTTTTGCCAAGAAAAATGTTTAAGGAGTCCCTTGTAATAAGCCCTACTCCCTTTCTTCTAACACATCAGTGGGTCTAGAGCAGGATTTCTCCAGGGACCAGTGCTCTATAAATACCTTTGATAGAAAAATGACAAACTGCTACACACTATAGCAGGTTTTACTTGTGTTGTGCAACGAAGGGTGAGAGAACCAACCAAAATAAGCACAGGGTTGCTCGTGGAATGGAATTTATCATGCGGACTTGGTTTGCCAACTCTTGTCACAGCTATTTTCTTTACCTAAGCACAGGGATAGAAATACAGTAATTACTGCTGGTAAATGCCATTTCACAGTGCTGACTGTTGCACTTTCCAAGGACTCTCGTTACTATACAATCATTGCCAGTTTTGACAAATTGCATCTGATTAATGAAAACAATATTTCTAAATCAACTGTACCTCCTGAGAAGTCACCTCCTTGGTAGGGGAGAGCTATGAAGGGGAATTTCAGTGGGGTTTTTCAGAACTCTGGAGATCCCAGTTGTGCTGCCTGCAGTATCAGTAGTCATCGAATATCCCAAAAAGGGGCACTGATTGAAACAAGCAGAATGGTTTAAAACAGATGCAGGAAAGGCTTCTGTGAAAACAGGTGGTGAGCTTCTGGAGCTTGGCACCACCGGACATGAATGAGGATGTGTCAGCAGGCTAAAAAACGGATTAAACACATTTATGTCCAACAAGTATATAAAGAGAAACTGGCAGGAATATGCAGTAATCTAGTAAAAGTAAAGTATGAGAAAGTGTTGAGGCTCATGTGCTCCCATAATAAATCTTTTTCACTGTCACCACTGAGAACAGTATTGGGTAGGACTGTCTGTTGCTCTAAACCAGCAACACATTATGTCCTTAAAAACTGGAAAACACAGAACTTCTTCATGCTTCTTCCATGGATGCCAGCACAGAAAGCTTTGGTATGTCCCCCTGGAGTGGACATAGGGACAACTGGGTAGAGGGAATGGGACAACAAGCATCAGGGCTGACCTTTTTAAAAAGTCTGAAAATACACATGGTAGAAAAGTACACTTCAAAAAATGTAAGGGGTTACTCTGATGTTCTGCTGTTTACCTGTATGCACTATTTTTACATGTATGTTTCTACAGCATAGGGTTCTTTTATTAAATTTTTCTTGTTGTTGTTTTCATTTTGCCTATATCTTCATATGTTTAGGGAATATGGTTGGTGAAGAAACCCAGTGAGACAGTTTGAGCTTAGGTGTCCAAATTTGCCTGCAATACCTTTCAGCTGCGTTCATCTGTATTGGCATCTATTTCTTTCTCTTCTCTTTCTTAGAAGTCTTTGGGGATCCAACAATGTCCAGAAGACACAAATATAATTGCAAGAAATCTTTTGTTTACAGCGCTCTTCTCTCTGCTTAGACCTGTTCTCAGTGGGACATTTAATCCAGTTATCACTTATTGCTGAGGAAAGCACATTTTTAGGTTTTGCTTTAATTTTAAAGTAAGTTTACATCCTCTCCTTGCTGAATTGAAAGCACAGTCTTTGTTCCTTCTGTGTCATTCATCACAGCCTTAACAGGGAGAGACTGAAGACAGGTTCCACTGGGAGACATCTGTGCAAACATTACTGCTGCCTTTCTATCCATCAGGTTTTAATCTGGACCACTGCGTTTTTAATTTTTCCTTCATTTCTGTGCTTCTCAGAGCCTGGGCAGCAAGCTCTGGTTTCTTTATTTATGCTCATAATAAACTGCCCAGAAGCCCCTGTCATTGACTGAGCCCCCATTGTGTGAGAGGAAGGAGACAGCTGCTGTCTCCAAAGCTGTTTTGGGGGTGGACTTGAAAGCACTCGTGCCTTCAAAACTCTAGGAATAAAAAAAATGTGTCATATACAGCTGTCCAAGTCTGTATAAAAAGCATTTCAGGGTAAGTTAGGGCTCATCCCATAGAGTGGTTACTGAGGTGAAAATGCAGCAGTCTCTTGTTATAGGAAAAGGGTTTAAGTCCAACTCACTGACTAAGGTCCATTTATAAAGTGTTTTCAATGTTTTATTTATTTATCCAACTTAATTTAATATTAATAATAGAGTTAGATGCAGAAGTGAAGAGTAGGGCTTACTCTGATAGTTTCTCTGTCAAAAACCCAATAATCTGCACAGACAGAACTTTCCTCAGAAATATCCAATTTTCGTGTGGAAATATCCAAGCATTGAATTTTATGGAATCCAAATTGAAATCTGTGTTCATAAGTTTTTGAATTATCAGAAACATTGATGCCCACAATTTGCATTAACTTCAAGAAGAACTTTAACATATTTTTGAAAAAAACTCAGAATGCTAGTTAGATTTCTAACTTGTCATCTGAACTCATGGGCCAAATTCTCAGAAACTCCTGAAACGACGCCTTCAAAGCACAGGGCTGAGAATTTTTACTCTCCTCTTGCTGACAGTGGCTTTACAATTCTGGGATTTATTCTGGGCTTTATTCTCTGTACTTTTTAGTCTTTAATGGAGTCTTATATTGGAATCACAGCTGAAATCTGCAGATTGTGCTGCAACAATAAATTATTCAGATGGGCTACTTAGACTTCATTTTATCAAAATGGTTCCATCTCTATCAATGATTGACAGTTATTTCTGAGCATTATTTAGCCTTTCACACCACAAATCAGGACTCCTGCCTATTGCCAGCTCCAGCTTCTAGTGCCAGATTCCCATCTGGCATTGTAACAGGGAGTATTTGAGTAGGACACGCTGCCTTTTTTTAGTATCAAATCCATAAGGCTCACAATGAAAAAACAGCTTCTTTTATCTACTGAGCTCAAGCTTATGTATTCTGGTTAAATCATTTTAACTTCTCAAATGTCAAGATGACTTTAATAGCCCTAATTGAATGGAAAACTGAGCTGAAACTCAGATGTTGAGTTGGAACTGTCGATGAGGTAAAAAGCATCTTTTTTAATAGCCCCTCTATTAAGAAAAGAAAGTTAAGCACTATGTTATGTAGACATTTTCATCATGTTCCTCCCTGAACAGTAATTAGTTCTGCTCCTGCCGTGCCATCCAGCTGGGGTTCTGTGGGATTACAGAGCTTTCCAGCAAGGTGTGAGGATCCACACCAGCCACCAGCACCCGTGATGCCCTACCAGGCCCTTTTGGCAGATGCAGGCTCTCATAACCTCTCAAATCTCTGATGAGGAGCACAGTGTCCCCCTGCATGGCTCCCTCCTCTTGCCTGCCATGAAAGGAATTGTCTGCTGGGCTCGCCAGGTGCATGGTCGGGGCTTTTTTGGGGTCTGACTGTGATGTCCCTCGAATGAGACCTTCATGTGCCCATGTCTGGTGGCTTCTTAGCAGCATGTGTCTTGTGCACAGCCAGCTGCTGGCCCAGGGCAGTGGATTCTGCAGAGATCTGCGGGATGTGTTTCAGGCTGTATGGGCAGGAATGTTGCATCTCCAGTCCAAGCTTAGTGTGCTAAGTCCCAAATCCCTCAGCCTTTGCTGTTGTCACATATATAACAATAAGCAAACAGGCAATCTCAAGAAGTATTATAGGATCAGAAATTTCAAAGCTAATTTAAAAATGATTGCCTAACAAACAAACAGACAAATCTCTAAGATGATTCTTCTGTGCCCTGCTTTTATTAAACCAGATTTTATTTTTCATGATTGAGAGAAGTCACTTAGTCTCATCAATGGCATTTTTTGGTTTGCTGTCACAAAGTTATCTTCCAGAATACTTCCCTCTCTCTTTATGCAGAAGTGTTTTACTGGGCTTTTCTTCCTTTGAGGGAGGTTTTTTGGTACTTATTTTCCTTAGGAAATACATGAATGTGTACATATGGTCTTCTGCTGTCAGAAATTCATCTGTCATGTTTCAAGAGTAAATGCAACATGACATGAGGCTATTAAAATGCATTGTATTCATATATCTCCTCTTTTTTTTGGAATAGCTTCTAAAATTCAGTGTCACAAATTCTTCTCTAAGAAATCAAAGCAAGTAGTTTCAGTGTTGCTGTCAGGATTTGTCTCTGCTCCCAATATCTATGTAAGATACCAGGAGAAAGAGTATCAAAACCAGCTGATCTTTCAGACAAGGTTTATGTGAGTTATCAGAAAATTGTAGTTGCCCTCTCTCCATTTCCAGTTCTTTCTCCTACCCACACCAAAGAGAACACCTTTGTTTTAGAGATAACACCTTTCTCTTCACACTTCTGTCTTATTGGAGAATTTCTCATTGTTTCATGTAGGTGAGTAGGAGGATCTGGATTTCTACCACCTTAGCTAAACTATTTAGTGCACCATTGTTGTCCAGTGGCAGAGGCAGTCCCTGTTACAGCCATTTCATGGCTTGTTCCAATCTCAGTACTTTGAGTGACAGAGTCTCTGTCAACAAATGACTGATTTAATACATGTACAGGGTTAAATTTAAACATGAAGTGCGTGGTATCAGTCTGATTACATGCATTTGATATGCCATGTGTTAAGAAGTCCTAGTAAGAGCCAGAAGCTGTCAATATTTGATATTAATGATACTGAGAGAACAATAGCCTTGAACAACATGGACTTCTGTGTATTTAGGAGTGAAAACAGCAATTGACAGAAAGATGGAATCCTAAGGATTAAGGCATTTAAATATATTTGTATACAAAGCACAGCTTACATACTTAAATAAGTGGTATAGAAGTAGGATTTGACAGAAAGCTGAAATGATGAGCAGGAAGGAGGAGTGGAAGAACAGCTTCCATATGCAAAGGCATCTTTCCAACTATTGCTGACTGCTGCTTCCATGAAGTATAAATGTATATATGAATGTTCAGGTATACATGTGTGTAAGTACATGGTGCTTTCTACCGCCTATTTTCTTGGGCATTAAAAGGACATGAATTAGCTCACTTGAAGGAATCCTGACTTGTTCTAAACAAATTAAATGTCCAATGTAATACAATTTATTAAAATGAACTATACTGCTAACTCCACCATTGCAAGCTCTGCAGTAACTTCATTGTCTGGTTCTTGCCAAGTGAGAACAGCATAGTTATTTTGTCATATTTTATTCCATTCAGTCTGCAACCTGACATAAACAAGCTCTTGTTCAGCATTATCCCAAGCAGACCACAGATTTGCCCTTTGTTTGACCATCTGTTATGTTTGCAGTTCCTAGAGAACAAATTCTAATTATAGGATGTAAGTCTTTGTGGATGTAGCCTTAAATGGCTGGAATAAGAGGCCTTACTCTATTAAAAGAAGTTTTCAGTTTTCAGATTTAAAGCTGTATCAAGTCTCTGACCTAAAACTGTGTCATTATTAAAGTCACTGAATGACTAAGTGCTGTGCCCCAAGACTTTGAAAAGTGGTATGTTTTACGCTATTCTGCAGAGGGATATTAAGGATGCTGAACAGAAAAAGGGCAACCAGGGACCTGGTTCTAATTCATATTAGGCCCCATCAATCTGTGGAGGAGCATATGGATAAAAAGAGCAGGAAATTATATTAGAAGTTTCCAGAGAAATTAGATATGTCATGATAGACCCATTTTTTTTCACAAGCACAAGTTAAAGCCCACACAAATCACAATGCCTCTTTCAGAGTTTAGTAAAAAGAAGTTAACTAGGATGCTTTTCCTTACTATTTGGCAGTGTAGCCTTATTGCCATCTAGAATTTGTACTAATTTACTGCGAAAATTTCCATGGCCTTGTTCCGCTGATCAGATGTTGGCATTTTATTTCCTGCACTATCTGCGGTCTACTTCTGGTGGTTGTGACTCCTGTGACTGGGGTCCTTACAGTGCAAACGAGAATGACTTCCACATCTGACAACATCTCCAGAACCTGCATGTGCACAGCCAGCTATCACTGCCCTGCCTTCTGCCTGTAGCTCCTATCCGGCCCAGAAAATGATTTGGGAACTATATAGACAGTAAATATCCTTTGGTGAGTGGGCTGAGTCAGCTGTGCCAATGACTGTAGAGACCTCCTGTACCCTGACTGTCTTGTTATTGGCAGTCTCAATGAGCCACCTTCCTCCCTCCTCATTTATTCCCGGGCAATTGGACTTAACGAGGACAAGGACTCCCTTAATCATTTCTAACCTGAGGAGACCATTTTAGAAATCAACTGGAGTGTGAGACTGTCCTTGCCGAGTGGTTTCCTGGGGAAAGGTTGGTACTAATAGGTATGTTTCCACATTTTTTAAAGCATCAGTCAGGTTCAAGCATTTTCTGGCCAGCAGGAGATGTGATGATAAATCTCTGCTGCCATGGTCAAGGCAGGCAGTAGAAGTGTCAGCAACACACCGAACTCACTGTTCCTTATGCAATAGAAAAGAAATGATACCAGAGGAAATATGATGTCTTGAGAAAAGTAGATTTCTTATTTCGATGAATATTTGGAAATTTTTAAAATATGAAGAGACGGATGTTTAATTTGCTTTTTGATGGCATGTTGCCTAAAGGTTGTAATTCTTGATTCTTTAATTGCTGGTGACTACAAATGATACCAACCTCCCATTGTGCCATTCCAAAAATGTAGTCCTGGAGGTGACACTGGCTGCCTCCCTTGGCTAAGTGGAGCCCGCATTGCTTTGAGGCTCACCTTGATTTTTCACAGGATAGAAAGGAAGACTGGTGCCACTGATAAATGGAGAATAAAATCCCATGAAGGCTGACGACGGCAGTATGGAATTCAGCAGGTTCATTTTGGGTGAAAGCAGCAAGAAAAGCTGTTTCAGTGAGTGCTGCTAAGCTGGGTTTGAGCTGTAAAGCACCTTTGGGGGCAGGAGCTTTCCTCATGTCATCACCACGGATGAGATGGGTGCACGGAGAGTCCAGGGGATTTGCTCTTTACATCTTGAGAGCTGTCCCTTACACTCATGGCACTTCTCTGATCTATAGGAGAGTCATCCTTGGCCACTGCTGGAGATGCATACTAGAGGTGTCAATACAGGGCTGTCACTTTTTATGGTGCCTATGACAAACAAGTTGTTTTTATTCCTATATTATTGTATTGTCATGCTTTCAAGCTCAAAATTATTCTATCTTGATTAAATGCCGTCTGCTGATGGCTCTTGTAGAATGGCAAATATCTGAGAAGAAGGGGGTGATTTTTTCTGGTGACTTATACCTTCTTTAATAGGTATACCTATCTTGTTTAGCAGATTTACAGGACTGAAGCCTGGAAAAGAGGTTACAAATCAGAGCAATAGCTACATAACCTCAAATTTCAGTTTTATACACATCTGCCTGGCATCTTGTGTGCTGAAATGCCTCACTGGCACACACACATTTTGAAAATTGGTAATATGTTGCTAGAGCTTTCTGCTGGCATTCAGATTTCAGAGCAGATTCCATTTCTCAGGTAAGAAGGGGAAAAACAGGGAAACTACAAAAAGATTTGAAAGCTGCTCAAGACCTTGGTGGAAAAAGACAAGAAAGAATATAAAACTGTTCAATGCATTTATCACTGATCTTAAATTTTTATATGGCTAATTATTCTGTTCTCTTTTTTTTCTGATATCAGTAGTATTAAAAATATCCCTCTTACAACACAAGAAAGCAATAAAATATACAAAGCCTCTCACATAAAAAAATCTAAATACCTCTGGAATGCAAGAAAATATTTAATTAAATATTTCAAAAACTAATTTGCCTTGATTTGCAGTATTGTAGAGCAAGCAGTTCTCTTTAGTGGGTTGCTGTTGCAGTTGGAAACTTGTGCTGCAGCATTATTCATTTTTTTGTTAAAAAAACAACACCTCATTTTTTTGGTGATGCTATATAGTTTGTTTTTTTTTCCTTTATGTAGTTTATTCTAACACAAAATAAATGGAAAATGTCACACCTTTCCAACAGAGTACTTCGTCATAACAGAACTCTTCTGAGAATTACTTTGGAAAAGACGAGGATAGCAATGAATTGATGATTTGGCAACATGCCTGGTCTCACAAAATATATAGTTTAGGTTAGAATCAGGGTTTCCGGAATATTTTATCATCCAATTCCATCTTGTCCCATCAGAAACTTCCTCGCAAACAGTAACCTGAAATAATGTCAGTATAGACTGTGTTATTGCTTTTTAGGTTTTTCCCACCTGTCATTGCACAATCACAGTAGAAGCTGTCTGAACAGGTGTGAAAACAAAACATCCACGCTGTTGATGAGCATCCTACTCCTTGAAACACACCTTGTTTCCTCTGTTGCGTACTCTCCAGGTACATCTAATAACACTAATAACATCATATGTCACAAAGCTGCACTCTGACTAAATATGGCCATGAGTGGTGATCTCAACTGGCCTCAGCACTGGTTACAGTGGATTAATAACTTCACTGTGCAGCACTGAAAAAGAATTGTACAGTAAATTTCATTTTTTTCTGGCACTGGAACATCCTCACAAATATGTTCAGGCTAGTCCTTAAGGACAAACAGACTCCCTAGTCTCTTGGTTTGAAACAAAGAACAAACAGTAAGGAGATGGACCAAGAGCAGTGGCAGAAGCACCATAAAGTGCAGGCGAGTACAGGGGGAAAAAATACTTTCTTGGGGACATCTGTGTTGTGGATCTGCCTCCATGATCCAGACCTGGGGGTTTCTGGTTTCTAACCTGTGTAAGGGCATTGTACCATGTTTGCTGGGTATAAAAGATGAAAAACAACCTTTTTTCCACCGACAAATATCAAGGTTCTGCCTCATTATACCTAGTGTTTCCAAATAACAGATGATGTAGAGAGGACTGGAACACAGTGTTTTGTTTGTCCTGGTGTTAATGAGTGTTTGAAATGCTGATGTGTAGGCAAATCTATTTCTGTTTTAATATTTTGCATATATATTACTATATAATGCCTTGTGGGGGGAATAGGAATTTAACATCTAAATATATTAATATTCAACAAATAGTGATGTGTACAAAATAGAAGAAGGAACTATTTGTTTTCCCCCTTAAAACAGAAGCCTATTCTAGTTCATGCAAGCTATTACAATGATTGTACTAATTCATATCTTTATTTTAAGCCTGATAGATGTTAATTTTTGTCTTCAGGAAATACACAACTCTTTGCTTGTTTTCATTTAGGCCACTTCATCATAGCCTGGAATGATGTACACTGGAAGAAAGGGGATTGGTATCCCTTTCAGTATGGCAGTGGAAGATTTCACAAGTGCCTCGAACCAAATCAGCACAAACCCCAAGTGGAAATAAGATGCTTGTTTTTAACATGCCGTAGGCAACCAGAGGTACTTGGTGTCCTTGGCTGCTCCAGAGTGCCATGGCCTGAAGTCTCTGGTCAAGCCTGAATGTCCCTCTAGAAGACTCCTGCTGGCATCACTTCATGACATTGATAACAGTGACCCAGCAATAACTGGATTACATTCCACATCCTCATTATGAAGACCAGAACCCACGGTCACAGAAGTTCCTTTTGCTCTTGAAATACATAAATAAATTAACTTACTGGTTTACTTAATTTGATTTAGATAAATTATTGAGATATTTCTGTATTCAAAGAGTGGGAGGGAAGGAGAGAGAGGTTCATGGCCAAGTGAGAATAACTAATTTATCAGCTGGGGCTATGCTGGTTCCTTTTGCACTTGACTGATAGTGGTGTGAATATGACATCATTTTTGTCAGGCTTTGTCATTCACTGAAGTTAATTGGAAGAGTCTCACTGAGGCTGGACGGCACTCCTGTCCTGGTGAGCAGTCATACAAGTCTTTCATGAGGACAACAGTATTTACCAGAAGTTTTGCTGGCATGAGTTTAGACAGAGTAGGCAGGCAGTACGAGGGTTCTCAAGCTCAGAGTGCCAATTGTGTACCCAGAATTACAAATAAGTAACACAAGATGCTGCCACCATATGCCATCTATATATAAAGGGTGCCAAAAAGAAAGGCTTTCGTCTAGCTCTGTGACTATGGCAAAGAGCAATTGAATATATGAATAGATCTCCTTCAGATAAATTATATGGATGAGTGTGTTTCACAGGTTGGAAAATACTTTTAAAGCATAAGGGATATGTTCTTAGCTTGTAAGTATTTAAAACAAAATATGCACCAAGCTCCTCCTGGCTTTATTTGCTTTGCTTCTTCCTCATTCTCTCTTATATTGGAGCAACAATTTATCTGCAGTCTGCTTATCTTCTTCATAATGAGATTTCAGTTTAACTCGTTATGCTCCCACCACTGTATTTTTTTTCTATAATACTTGATTCAAGTAATCTCTTCCTAAAAGGATGAAACGCTGGGATTTGTAATTGGAGTAACCTTTACTTATGAGGTTGCAATGTTTTTTTTCCTCTAAATTGATTTAAATCAACACAATTCAATTAATTTCTTTCTTGAGCCTCTGTCAGTTGTACTAAACTAATATTCTAATACTGCAGTAGGGTCTATAATATGGTTTATGTAATGATGTTTCCTGTCTTGGTACAGGGGTTACTGGATTTGCACCATGTGCAAGACGAATCTCCCTTCTACTACAAAAGCCAATCTGCTCCAGCTACTTTTCCTCATGCCCTAGATTTGTACTTGTTGCCTGTTCTGCTACATGCAAATATAGTAGTAGTCTCACTTCACTATTTGTAGACACCTACGGTTTTCATTTGGAATGTTTTGGTAAACTGGAAACTGCCTTGATATTTACTTTAGCAGGTGGTTGGAATACAGGATTGTTCATTTAGAAGTAGACTCTTCTAAAATCTAACAATTCAAGTGGAATGTGAAGTCAAGCAAACCTTGAGATATATGAAATACAACAGTTCCAAGACAGAGTTTTGGTGACTGTACATAGACACTTTTTTTTTTTTAATGAATGGATGCTTTTGCGACTCTTTTGTTCCCTTTGGAACTTCTTTTTACAAAACACTAACTAAAATGAACAATTCACGGATGACTTCAGAATATTTTTATTTTTTTCTGCTTATGCCTTCTACTGGGATATAGTTCCTCTAGAGCAATTGAAGGTTAGTAAAAGAGGAAAACTACTTTTCAAACAATTTTTGATTAGTTTTTTATTGTTTAAGTTATTTCCAGGTCATAATTTTCACCAGGGCTTTTAAAATCAGTATTATTTTAACTTCTCTCCATCTCAGCCTACACAAACTCCATCTGCATGCACTTTTTTTTACCGAGTGCAATAAAATGAATTAGATTGAGAGGGACTTTTCTCTTTTTTTTTTTTACTCTCTTTTTGGATTCTTAACTTTTCAAGATTTCTTCCACTTTCAAAAATCTCAGAGGAAGAAGGAGAAGAATTAAAGCTGTGATTAATTGCAATTTTAATACCCTTGAATCTGACATTCAAACCTGAGAAAGTTTTCAGAAGTTCAGAGAAGCTGGGGGAAAAAAAGAATGAAATTAGAATATGACAGGCATTTGATGGTAGAGAGAGAAGAGGGAAAGAATAAAGAGAAAACATCCCCCCCAACTTCATCTTTGTTTTTCAACATTTAACATTGAATGAAAATGAAACTGTTGGGTTACACAAATTGGAAATATTTGTTTTGTTCTAAATACTAATAATGAAAACACCTTATGAACATCAAAATGGAGCCAAAGGTGCCTAAATTACCCTTGATTTGGGAGTTTCCTTAGAATTCACATGTTACTTGCAGACATGATTATGGCAAGATCCTGCCTGCCCTTTGCAAAAGACCTAAGCACCTGAAGCACTTATCCTCTAGGGAGGGCTGAACGTATGTCTTCATCCAGATGCTCCCTGTGTATCCTGAGAGAGGCACCTTTCCAAACTCTGCTGGCATTTATAGCACCACACGTCTGGAAATGCAGTAGTTGAGGGGCAGGTTTGGAGAAGCAGATGTAAGCCATCATAACGTAGCCTTTGGTGAGGGCAGGCATATAGCTATAGCTAAAAAAAGCCAGGAAATAGTTCTGGGGCCTCAGACAAAGCACATCTGACTTCGAGATGAGTATTTTTCACTTTTTTATTTTTTCCCTTTAAATTTGACATCATGGTTGTGGCAATGAGTCTGCCTGCCTGGCGTGGATTGAGAAACCAGACTAACCAGTCTTGTGGTGAAGGACTCGCTCCAAAGTCTAATAAAGCTGCACTTGGCTGTCTGCAGAGAAGAAGTGAGCAGTACCCACGTGGCAAAGTGCTGCTGGCTGTTCAAGGAGAGCCACAACAGAGGAGCCAAGAGTGACTGCAAGCTGGAAGTCACCCAGCACAGTGCAACTTGGCTCCTCATTCCCTGGAAAGACTTCTCGTGGCCAAAACTTTTAGATTCCAAACAAAGGCATTGAGTGGGTAGGAGCAACACATAGAAAACTTCAGAGACTAGACATGAGATGCAGGAATTCAATTAAATGGTAAAATGCCCTTAAACATACAATGGATTTTGCACCACTCCAAGTCTTTAAACTGAGACTACTGTGAAGAGAAATACTCTGTGTGTGGGAGAAGTCAACCAAGAGCTCCAGACTCAATTCACTGTGTCATGTAATCACAAAATGGCAGATTTGAGCACTGGAACTGATGTATTGGTTAACAATTAGTAAAACTGCTGTTAATAAGGACTTAATTTTATTGCTTTGGCTTTGAGTTCTTTCCCAAATACTCACTGTATGTGATCAGCCAGATGATATTCAGGGCAACAGTTCATTCTTAGACCTGTGTATGGATAAATTGTTCCCTTCATATTTTCTTTGTGGTGGTCTAATATGGAGAAGAACAGAGGCATAGTGCTGCTGCTGATATTTTGAGAGAGATTAGATATGAAGGAGCTGCTAAAAGCCTCATGAGATCTTCCATATCCTGTGTATATTATCAAAACACCTCCATGGAAGATGTAAAATTTGGGATGTAAACAAGTAGAACTAGCGGACCATTAAGACAGAATGGAGATCAGGATGAAGAAGCTTTTAAGCTATTTGTTTTGTGATGGACCATGAGGTGGTGAGAAACTCTGCCATCTGTGAAAATATTTGGAACACTGAGAGTAAACCTTACTGGTTTCATGCACTTTTTCCTATAATTGCTAAAGAGAAAAAAAAAAATCCAGGTGTTTGGATCAGTCTTGATGTTTATTTGAATAAATTCCTAGCAGAGAGCAAAGCATTTCTGAGAAACAAGAAAAGTACAGAATGGCAATTCTGAAAACAAAATTGCAAGAAAAGGTAATATAAAAGTAATGTACAATTTGGTAATAGTGTGCTAAGTAAGTTATTAGAGTGCAAGAGTTGGGGAGAAACTAGATGTATTCTCAGGCCTGTTCAGTTTAAAAGGAAACATAAAGGTTCTGTAAAGACTGTTAATGTGTTGCATATATTATCTTCTACCTGAAATGGGAATGCTAACGAGTTGCAAAGAAAGTTATTGTGAGACTAATTTATTTAAAAGAGCTCTTTGAGGCTTGTGCTGTGGGCTGTTGTGGAGCTTGATTTAGGATGAGCAACCAGGACAATTGCCCCCAAAGAGGAGCTTTGCAAGCTTAAAATGGGGAATAGAGGAAGAGAACATGTGTCTGGCTGAAGTCTGATATCAGGTGTAAGCAAACTCATGGCATTCCTTCTGTTCTAGGGCAAAATACTGTGTGGTTTGTGGTAGATTTTCCTTTTTGTTTTCGGGTTTTTTTTCAATTGCTGTTTTTGTTTATTTTTAATTCTATAAAACCAGTTCTTAAAAATAAGGAATATTTCACAAATAGCAAAACTTTCATGAGGAAACATGCACTGTGGAAAACCTGAAGGTGGTACATATCAAAGAGAGAATCAACGTGTGAAACTGAGCCAAGGTTAGTAATATAAAATTAATCACATGATGTTAGTTCACATAATAAAGCCTTCGGTTCAGAGGTGTTCAGACAAGTTGACCCACGAGACCCAGCGGGACAGCAGTGGAGGAACTGTCACCAAGATTTTTAGATTAAGGATAAAAATAAAGGCCTAGATGCTCTGCTGAAGCAAAACATGGTGTCTGAATCCTTAGAGCTCTTGTAAACAAACATTTGCCATGGTGGCAGTAGCTAGGGTAGGTAAAATGCCTCCACTTTGCCAGTCTTCACCTTGAGGGTCTTTCCTTTGTTCAGGTAGGTACCAAAGTTAGGTGAGTCAGGCTGTTGAGAAGTCTTCATCTGCTTAATTTCTGATCTTCCAGATGCAGCTCACAGCTCATAAATTGATGGTATTTCAGCCCTGCAGTCATCCTTGTGGCTGTGATAGTTACACCAGATGGGAGATCTTGCCAGCAATCCCATGCCAGAACCCTGATCAAACACACTTTTCCAGGCTGCTGTACACCATGTGCACACATAAGACTCTGCCTTGTGTTGCCTTGCCTCTTATATTCATGTTCTTTATAAATAAAAGAGAATTTTTCTCATTCATTGGAATAAAAATGCAGTTTGTTTATATAAATGTTTACTTAATCCTGCTCTGCATTCTTTTAAGCCATAATATTAGACACTGTAATTGTTCCTTTTGTAGCCACCCTGACAAGCCAAAGAGAATTATGACATTAGGCAGCCTGGGCAGAAGACTCAAATAAATTTATCTTCATTGATGAAAACAAAAATCCTTGAGACTACTTCATGGATTTTAGATTTAGCAGATCTTTCTTTATTTCCTAATTTTTCTTTTTACTTTGGACTTTAATACTTAGAGTCTTCTAAACACAAAAGATTTCAAACAGGATTCGTTCTCTGGCCATTTCCTGCACATCACAAACCCTCTATGACTCAGAATCCTTGGACCAACTAAAGGAGGTCACTTCTTATATTTGCTGGATCTCAGCTGAAGAGTTTAATGTATTCCTTCAGGTCAGTTATAATGAAAATGAGGGTCCAGATTTCCCTGCCTGGCAGACGATTTGTTGTGCTGGCAGGAAGGTGTCAGCTGGGAGAGGAGGTGGCTGGGGACACTGTTCTGAGTGAAAGGCTCAGGTGAGACCTGACGTGGAAGGGCTGGATGGCCACCTCCACATCTGCAAGCTGAATAGTGCCAAGACACAACGTTCTGTCCAGATCATCTGTGTCTATTCAGTTTAGAGGTACCATTACTTTATCCCAACACAGAAAGTTTCTTGGTCAGCTTGGCATTTCTTTCCTAAATACTCCAGGCTCCCTTCTCTCTCACAGCCAGATTCACTTGAAAATCTGCTGTTCACAAAAAGCAGCTGAGGCTTTGAAAACACAACCTGACAGACACCCAGGGAAAGGCCCCTGAATATTTTGGTGATATGGTAGCTTTACACTTTCTAACAGGTGTTTACCAATGACTGCAATACTGTTGGTAACTTTCTAAATCTTTTGCAGTTGATGCAGTCAAAGAAAATGGAATGGACACCTAGAAGGAGGTGCTGCCTACCAAAGTAACTTCAGTGCCCCTGAGACATCATGACTTGAAAAGAGAACTGAGCTCTGCTTACTTCTGATACAGTCATCCATGCTGAGATATTAAGTTACACTGATGGGTACAAGTAAGATGGGAGCTTGCAAAATGAGAATTCAAATATATAAACAGGTTTCAGTTGATGGCAACATAATAAAGGCGGTAATTCTCTAAACATATTGTTCCCATTTTGTTTCTAATCACAGTGAACTACAAGGTTAGTTCTGCTCTTTAAGTGCACTTTAATTACTCTCTCAATGTTGACTTTCTGCATTAGGATTCCTGTAGCATGCCATAGGAAATAGACGTTTAATTAACCAGATGTCACTCAATAAATCTTAACTTCTACTCTGAATCAGAAAAGCCAATGTTAATGGGCATAAAGCACCAGGATTTTAGAAATAATTTACTTTTTATGTTCCTTTATCTCTTTGTTATACTAAGGAAAATGTCTGTAATGAAGAAAAATTAAACTGATGCTTGTAAGCATTTAATTTAATGAAAAATATATCCACAAAGTAAAAACATGATTCTAACATTATGTAAGTGTTGACATTTCATAACATGTGGGAAAGGCAACTGATAACAGTGAAGTTAACAGTGTGGTGTGACTATAGCCAGATGTGTTGGGTCACTGTTGAATTTCACCTCATCTTCTCTATGGTTATTTATGAATTTATAGAGCTACATGCAAAATATATATTCATACATTATTATATTTTTTACTGGGAGTGTGGTGAGGCACTGGAACAGGTTTCCCAGAGAAGCTGTGGATGCCCCATCCCTGGAGGTGTTCAAGGCCAGGCTGGATGGGATTCTGAGGAACTTGGTTTAGTGAAAGGTGTCCCTGCCCATGGCAGGAGGCTGGAACAAGATGACCCTTAAAGTCTTTTCTAGCCCAAACCATT
Organism: Vireo altiloquus; assembly: GCA_013396875.1. NCBI lineage: Eukaryota > Metazoa > Chordata > Aves > Passeriformes > Vireonidae > Vireo > Vireo altiloquus. Next base: position 1,705,185 of record VZRF01015809.1, read on the forward strand.
CCATGATTCAATGAATATTTTTGGCTTTTTGGGATTGGTTTTTGCATGTACCTCTATATGCTCACAGGTCCTGATTATGTCATTGTGGTAGTCAAGAAATATTAGCTGTAATAGTGATACAAAGGACATGTAGCAAGGCAGAGTGATGCAGATTCCTGGTGTGTCAGCTGAGACCATTTCCTGGCTTTGGAAGGGGAGGGCAGAATTTTCACCTCTTAGACTCTGCTGACCATCCCAACAGACCTATATGGAGATCTGATTTGTGCCACACAGCAACCACCATGATAATGGTGCACCCATTAATCCCCCACTTGGAGATTTTTAAAGATTTCTAGCAGCCTCAAGGCCAAATGAACACAGCCAGGTTTTCATGTTGGTGACAGCCTGAAACAGTTAAGTGTTTTAATGGCTGGATGATCTCTTCAGATGTATTCCTCTGCTGTTTCTAGAAAAGTAAATGGGACTCTCCACAGTAACTTGCAGCAGGAAAATCCCTTTTCTTGACCTCCTCTTCTTAGGGTCGGTGTCTTGTCAGAGACCTCAGCCCTAGCCCTATTAAGTAATCTTGGTTTCTATTACAGGAACCTCTCTACCACAGCAGTTTCATTTCCTTTCTCCATTCCCCCTATGTCGACAGTACCTCAGCCTTCCTTTGCAATGTCACTGAACATGGCCAGAGTGCCATAAAAGAATACAACAGGGCACGTTCTCCTATTAATAATTGCAGTGCAAAGCTCCTATTAAAATTAATGGGCACTCCATGTGCATTGGAGTGTAAAAATAACCCCCCTATTATCATATGCTATTTTAGTCTCTTCATTCTTTCTAACCTATGTTTCCACTTCCATTACACCTAATGAATGCTGTGGGAATGCAATTCCTTCTCCCTGAGGTTAGTGGCATCAAAGCAGTCCCTCAGGCTCAGATTCATACTGTGGCTGCCCAAAGTCTCTTCTTCAAAATGGAACCAGGGACATGTTCTGTAGCTCTTGTGAGATCATGTTTTAGCATTTTCCAAGAGTAATAATGCATGATAATAATACTGAACCTTTTTAGAAACCAACCCAAATGCAAAGGTAGTGACATCAGGAACTATACTATTCCTGAAAGGTATCTGTCAAGGATTAATTGCTTTTCCAGTCTTGATATTTGTCTCTTTTGTAATGTCCAGCCTACTTTTTGGCAGAACAAGGACAGCTTTTAAAAGCTGGCCTCTCAGCTGAAAGGTACCTTTCTGCTAATCTGGTAAACCAACTGCTAGTTCTCTTCTTGCACCTCTGGTGAAAATTTTTCCTTAAGATCTCTATGGCCTGCTTGGAAATAGCAGCAGTCAGTACATTTTACAAATGGTATGATTACATCCAACTAACATAAAGAAAATTAGAAAAAGAAAATGAATTTTGTATGGGAATCCTTAAAGCTAGCAAGTTTGATAAAGTTTCCAAAAAGCAGTAAGAAAATATTGTATAAATATCTCTTTCAAAATGAGATGAAAATATTTCAGATGGGCATCCACAGCCTTAACACAGCTCATTTAAAAGACAAAACCCCATCATTAAAAACATGTTTAAAGTTAGATTTTGCTTAATTGAAGAGAACACATTACCAAAACCATGCCTCTGCATTTGTTATCATGGAAGTAATGAAACTTCTCATGTGATGTCCCCTGCTCTGAGCTGCCCAAAGGCACCAGTGGCTGGAGAGAGGGCTCAAAGAGGGCTGCTCCCAGGAGAGCCTGCAAACCCGTGCTGCAGCACTGGGAGGCTGTGGCTGCTGCTGCAAGGAGAGTTAATGCAGCCTGACACCGGCTTTGCTCTTGTGCTGGCTGCTGGTGAAACGCCAGAGGACTGAAAACAGGGAAAGGAATCCCAGGAGCCCTGTCATGGGCTTCATGTGGAAGGATATCTTTGCCTATGTCTATGGCTGAAACCACAGTAGAGAACCTGGCATGACTTCCAGTGTTTTCCTGGCTACTTGTCCTTGCAGGGGAGGCAATGGGCTGGCTTGGGGCGATGGACAAACATGAGGCAGGGTGAGCATCTGAGCTCCTGACTCCCTTCACAACAACATAACCAGGTAGCGGGCAGGAGCTTTCCTGGTGGGACTCTTAGGCAGTCCTGAGCACCTTACTGCAGCTCCCTGTATGCCTAGACCTGGGGGTGCCCAAACATGTGCTCTGCTGGGTGGGCATTTCCTCTGAAGCTTACATGAAACTTTTTCATTTCTGTTGTACAAAAACATTGTTCCCAACTGATTAAAACTCTCGGTTAAAATCCAGATCTACAGTACCATTTCTGGGCTGGAATTTCCTCACAAACCATGTTTCCTACTTCCACCTGTGCCTAAGCTCTCCTAAAGGAAATCAGTCTTCAGCTGCTTAATTGAGCTCTGAGTTTAGGAAGGCATTACCATTCAGAAAGCCTCCAGTGAATTCTCGCTTTTGCTAAATTGACCAGGTGACTCATCACCACCTTTTTAAGATAAAAATTCCCATAACTACAGTAATAGCTTCAACCTATAAAAATGAACAGTATCAGGCAAAATAGACATTCAGTAATGAAATGGCATTTCTCAAAAGACAATTTTTGGGACCATACAGTACCCTCTTTGTACACTTGTCCATCTTATGACTGTGCCTTTACTTGCCTCTTGAGAGCTGGACTTTTTATAGGGGGTCCCATGTGGCTGATTATGCTGTTGTATAACTTAATAATACACTTCACATGTGCCATTTCAGAATATGTGAGGTGCCTCATAATTACTCTATAATGATTTACTCTCCTCACTGAAGTCTAGTTAGCCTATCTGCTAAACAGGATTCTTAGAGCAGCTGAGCTTTTGCAGTATTCCTTTTACCCAGTAAATTTCCTATCTCCCGAGGGACCTCTACTCTTTCAAGAGTACTTTGTCAGGTCCCAGAGGAAAGGAAAGGAGATGGCCATACCATAAGGAACAAACAAAAGCCATTGATCCTGAAAAAAAGTGGATAAATAAGATTTTGGGTTGTGTTTCTTGGGTAAGAAGAAGTAGTCCAGGACGCAAACAGGTTTCTTGGTAACATTTGCTTCCTTGTGAATATTCGGTTTGGGTCATGGGCTGGATGGAAACCTGCACTTATCTAACTTGTTAAAAGCCACTTTGCTTATTTCATGAAATGATTTATACTTTTCAGTAAAAGTTGAATTAATAAGAACAAATGAATTCAAAGAAGAAAACTATCTTTATTGAACTTGGAAACAGTGCTAGACAGGTGACATTGTGACAGGTAAACAGGAATATGAAGCCAGAAATTAATAAATGCAGTGCTGTATCAGGGTTGTGTGGCAAGGGTTTGGTAACAAGGGGGCTACAGGCATGGCTTCTGTGAGAAGCTGCCAGAAGCTGGCCCCATATATGACAGAGTCAATGCCAGCTCTGAGACCAGTAGAGGCAGAGCCCACCAGTGACAATATTTGAGAAGGGGAGGGGGAGGAAACTGCCATAAAGCCTGCAGCTGGAGAGAGGAATGAGGATCTAGGAGAGGAACAGCCCTGCGGACACCAAGGTCAGTGAAGAAGGAGGGGAGGAGGTGCTCCAGGTACCAGAGCAGAGGTTCCCCTGCAGGCTGTGGTGCAGAACAGGGTGAGGTAGCTGTGACCCTGCAGCCCATGGAGGTCCATGAGGGAGCAGAGACCCACCTGCAGCCCTTGGAGGAGCCACATCACAGCTGGGGGATGCCTGAAGGAGGCTGTGACCCTGTGGGAAGCCTCTGCTGGAGCAGGCTCCTGGCAGGACCTGTGGCCCCATGGAGAGAGGAACCCGCATTGTAGGAGGTTTGCTGGCAGGGCTTGTGACCCTGTGGGGGACCTCCCTCTTGAAAGCTTGTTTAAGAGATATCTCTCAGCAAGAGAAGGTTCTAGGTGTCAGCTGGGGGCAAAAACTTCAACACAGTTCCATCATATTCCTTTGGTTTTCCAAACTCCAAATCTCCTCTGCTTTTGTCAAAAGGTGTCTTTCACCAGCTTGGTGTCTTGAAGCACTGCAATGAAACCTTACAATTAGGGCAGGCACTAAAAACAAAGCCTTCTAACATGACCTGGAGCTGACATGAGCTTGCCTGGACTCAGGAGAGATGACAGGCTGAGTCCTGGGCTTGTTTTCCTCCAGGAGTAAGTCTTCCTCTGATAAGGTTGTTTTTTTTATTTGGAGATGAATTAAATGAATTTTTATTGTTTTTTTTATTTTTTATTGTTGATTTTTCTATTCTCTCTCTCTCTTTTTTTTTTTTTGTGGTGGATTTTTGTCTTGCTCTGTCTTCAGAGAAACAGAGCCTCTCAAAAATGACACAAATAACAGAAGTTTCTGTGCATCTCAGCTGTTTCCCTTTATCCCCAAAGGAACCTTCTGTCCATCTTTGATAACATCTAAAATGACAATTTGGGATTTTAAGTCTTCTCTCATTTGGTTAGAGCTCCTTTTTTTTTTTTTTAAAGCCACCTCAGCATATGGCAGATTTTATGGATGAGGATGTGATTTCACGTGAAATACATATGATATGTTGATTACTCCCTAGCACTCATTCATCAATCAGTTCTTTTCCAGTGGCTTCTTCTAATCATATCACTGAAACTGAGTCTGAAGAGCACTCCTTTGCTCCAATATTCTAGAAACGAGTAGAAGATTTGCCCATACGTAATTTCTTTAAAATTGAATGAGAAAATAACATTGTCTTGGGCTGTGCTTCTTTTTTTTAAAAAATACGCTAGTGTTGTTGCATATTTGAAACAGCTTCCTGAGTTGTCTGGGCAGGTGCAGGAGATGAGGAATTTTCCAAGAAGCACAGAGTCATTCACCTCTTTCACCAAGGCTGTCAGCAGCAGGGGCATTGCAGCCTTCTGTGCTCCTGAATGACCATGGCAGTTGTGTTCACATTCAAATAATTATCAGTTGCCATTTCAGTCATGCTGAGTAGAAAGCTGGAACGGTAATCAGTGGCAAATTTTTAATTAACAAGTTAAGTACTTCTTACCAACAGCTGTTTGAGAAATAAGCCAAGATTATTTAATGGGTCTCTTGGATCTCTGAAATTTTACACTTACTCTGTCTTATTGTGAATGCTACCATCATATGTATGCACCCATCTGCAATTCCATATCTCTGTAAAATATGTAGGGTCTTTTTATATATATGGGTAGTATCTTTAGATATATATATAGATAGCTACTATCTATATATGTAGAGTAGTATCTATATGGTTTTGATTTTTATGAATCATCCCATAGATGTAATTACTGAACTCCAGTTTTTCTCAAAAGAAATTTATGATGATGAAGACCTGTAGGGAGGATAAACAAAGGAATCAGGTAGTATTTTAGAATACAAATATGCCATTTGTCTCTAAGAAATTAATTTAGTTTAACTTTCTTGGTGATAATTACATTTATTCTATCTAAAAAAATCAGAAAAGTATTTTGATACAGATGATTCTTAGATTATATTTTTCTCATACAAACAACGTGTAATGTCACATTGCATGGTCCAAGATCATTCCCAATAGGAAGTTTGGATGAACACACCTGGATCAGAGGGGACAACACAGATATAGGCTATGCTATGCCACAGGGCATCAAGAATTGGAAAATGGCACGTTGCATTTGGTACCAATATTATGCCTTTACTTTCCAAATATATTTCATTGTGATTATTTTTATTAATAGTCTTTGAAAATTTTCCAAATAAATATCAACATTTTTTTTTACTTGAAAAACAACTGGCAAACACTTTTCTATACCCAGAATCTAGGTTTCCTTTTCTAATGGAAATCTGAGACCTTAAAGTTATTGCATGGTTCATCTAGCTCTCTTCAAGAAAATCTGATGAGCAATTACCAAACACATTGTCCTTTTAACAGTGAGATATTTAATATTTCAGATTTAGGGCAATGCTCTTTGTTCATCCAAGCACTGCTTTCTCCTTTAGTTGAAAACATACATTTGTTTCCAATGGAAAGCAAACAGCCCCTTCTGGAATGCCCTGTCTTGTCAGTGGAGTGAAAAAAAAAGACCTGATGAAACATCATCCTGTCTCTGAAGTTAATTCATGATACTCAGGAGGGAAAATCATGTCTGTGGTGTGCTGTGGCAGTTGGTGACACTCTGAGATACTACACTGAGAGGATCAGGGGTCACAGGGTGGGCCAGAGTCCCCTGCCCTGGTCTCATTACACATGATGGAAGAGGTTTGCACCCAGGGGCTGAAGTGGGTCTTGGAAATGATCTGAGCATTTCTAAGTATTGATATGTGGGAGATGAAAACACGATGTGCCACTCTTCCAGCCTGTATTTTAGTGCCCGGAAACACTGATTGGTATCTTTGCAGAGTTAATATAGGTTACTTAATACACTAATTGTGGCCACTCTTTCAGTACAAAAATGGTGACTAGACAGGTAACAAGATGAGCAGAACTGACTAAAAAGGAACAACTGTTATCCTTTCAGATAGCCTTGAACTGGTAATATCCCCTTGAGTCCTATGCTCACCAGGTACCCTGTCCAGATTATCTGACTTTTCAGAAAGTCTTGTGCTTTTTCAGTCTTCCCAGTCTCCTCCTTTTCCCCTCCCTCTGAAAGTCTCCAATCCTCTCATATCCATGCAGTTATGAATGTAAAACACCCTGTTGCCTCTCTGAAAACTCAACACTCCTTCCTAGTGATGGTATGGCCCTAACTTTACTCCAAACTCCAAAACAGCATGCTAGTATATAATATACATTATTTTTATATCTGTGCCTTGGGGGCATTCTTTGACTTGAGCAGGACATTTTTTTGATGATCTGGGTAGGAGTTGTTCTAATTGTGAACAAGTTTAGAAAAGTGACACTCAGTAAATCAAATCAGCCTGTAGGCAGTCACCTACTGTAGGGAAATATTGTTTGCATCTCCTCTTCATGCAAAAATGTCCCATTGTTTGACATATTACGAATTGCAGAACCTGGAAAATACTATAGGGCCAATCGTGTTCAACAGGTCATGGTTGTCTGTTTTCATCAGAATCACAATTAAGGGTGAGCAGCTGTTTCCAACAAAAATAAAAATAGAATGAAAACCTTCCCCTCTTCTCATTTGAAGCCTGTCTTGAGTTTCGGGAAGATTCAGTCAACTTTTTCTCATCCATTTTACTGTTTTGTTTTTCTGCATGCCCTCATAACAGGCAAGAAATGCAAGTGAAAGCATTAAAACACTCTTCAAGTGATACAAGGGAAGTATTTGTAGGCTGGACATAAAAATAAGGAGAAAAAAAGGAAAAGGGAGCTTGTTCCTTGAAGACATAAACTGGGTTTTAGGCTGATGGAAGCAGAAACCCTCAGGTTTTGGCTCCTTTTATAAGGTTTCCATAGAATCTTTAAAAAGTTTTTGCCTCTGTTGCTTTTCCCAGGGCTTCGTTGTACTTGCAAATACAATTCAAGCACCGAGTTTCAGAGCTGTAGAGATTGTGAGCAGAGTCCCAGCCCACCCCAGGCTATGCCAGCAGTGTGCACAGCCCCAGCTTGCACCAGCCCCTCCCTGCTTTAGCTCGCTGCTATTTTAGCTCTCTGTATGGTTCATAATTTTTTATCTTGCTTTCTTTACAGCAACCTAATTTTTTTCTAGGATAGATTTCGTTTGCTTAATATTTATGCTCTTTCTGATCCTCATTATATTATCATTTCAGAGCTGCATGGTTTTGCTAAACCTCTCCATCTGAGAACTGCCTATATGTGCAATGTGTTTTCTGGATCATCAGCAAAAATTATTTACAAGCCATTGGCAATATTTACAGAGGTGTCTTACCTGTGGAGTGAGTAGGAAATTAAACTGACTTCTGATTTGCTTTAAACTCCTACATTTTCTTTCTCAAAGCCAGCTCTGTTCATTGGATTTGAAATGTGATTATTATGCCCATAGGTTCAAAGGTATCTCCTGGTATTTTCTTTGATTCTGCTCCATAAAGGGGATCAGAATCTAGATTTTTAAATTACTAATGCTTTCTTGAAATATTGTCAAAATTGGAAGTATTTTTTCTGTATCTCATCACACAGCTACTGACATTTTATCATGAAAATTATTTGTTATCCCTTGTTACAGTTTTTCAATCTTTTCTAAACCATTTGTCCATCTTCTAGCCAATCCTGATGTAATCTTTTTGTAGATTTCATACCACTCTTTCACATGCTTTGTAAAATCAAAATAACCCATCAACCTTATTCCTATTTCCCATTTATTTTCATAATTTCATCAAGCACAGCAGTCAGATTTCTGGTGTGATTTACTCCTTATAAACTCACTCAATTTTTTATCGCAGATTACATTATCTTGAAAATAACCACCTGTGTATTAAACTTGCAATGCAGATCTTGATCATAACTTCTGAATTTCTATGGCTGTTAACCTAGTGAATAAATAAAAAGTTTTCCGATTGGAAAAATCGGCACTTCTCATGCATGTATGCACCAGACGCTATTATTTTGACAGTAATATTTTGAGTCTGAAAAAATGATGATGAATTGCTTGTTTTTAACGTTTTATGATTTTGGAGGTTTTACACAATGTTTTCCAAAAGCTGCAGGAGCAAGGAAAAAAGCAAACAGTGAATACATGACACATACGAAAACTAAATGAAAGGTTAATTTTCACAGGATGGGAACCTGCTCTCCCTTCACCGTATAATGCTGCTGTACTGGGTCAGAGGAACTAAGAAGGTAGGCACTCATAAGAACTGAATAACTAGTACAGGATATTCCAGCCTGGGGAGGGAGAGGAAAAGGAATTAGAGACTTTGGACCTGCACCTGATGCCTGCCTTCCCTTACCCTTGAAAAGGAGCAGATACCTTTGACAAAGGAAAAATGGGAGACAAAGCTTGAAGTGGACAGTTTTTACTGGCATACATACCCAACAGGGTTCTTTTATTTCCTCATCCCTTTTTCTTCATGTTCTTGTTTTACTTCAGTATTTGTTTTTAATATTCCACTTAAATATCTACCATTTTTCCCATGGCAGAATAAATTTATTATTATTTTTCATCTTTAATAATAATTTTCAAATAAAGTGCTGTATGTTTAACAGGAGAAGCACATTCCTCAAATGTCCACTGATCAGTCAGTGCCAACTCCTGGAGCAGTCTCTGAAGCAGAACACATCTTTGACACTCTTTGTCAAAGGCAGGGTGCTAAAACCCAGTTAGAGGGTTTTAACTAGAACTGTTTTGGCAAAAAGGGTAATGGGTGTGAAATTTCACATAATTCACTTACAGGAATCATGTCTCAAGGCTGTTCAGGGGGTTTGCACAAGTGAGTAATAAATTTGGAGCTTTTAATTGCAATTGTGCAACTATACAGATCTGAAAAACAATCCCTATGAGCCAGGCATTCACTTGATCTACAGTAAGGGAGAGAGGGCAAACATTTACATTGGTTCAGTTCACTCTCAGCACAACAGAAACAATGAATTATGTTTTCCAGGTCACTTTCTAAATATACACACTCCCCCTCTTATTCTCATGTGCATTCCCTGGAGGTTGTCTGCAAACTACCCCCTCTAACACTTTATCCCTCTAGACTCCTAACCCAGATCCCATATCCTACTTCCATTTCTGCAGCGATCCTATGTCTCTAATACCCCACCTCAGCCTCCTAGATGGAACTGGGGACTTGCTTTTATAGAGCTTCTGCAGATCTTCTGAGATGCTGGTTATGCACAGGCAAATGTGGCTTGGTACACAAAGTCATCTAGAATAAATTCTTCAGTTTGAAGCCAATTGTATTTATCAGCGCTTCTGGCATGACAGGCACACCACCTTTAGAATTTCATACAATTTACATTTTCCCAATCTCTCTCTTTTCCGTGGAGCTAAGCCCTTCTGACCCCTTTTGAAAAGGATCCAAAATTGCTAATAAATCTCTGAGACCATTTGTCAGTTGGAGCAGAGTGTGCTAAATTAATGACATGTGCTAAATTAATGACAGTAGCCACAAGAATGAACTGAAAGGTGCACCAAGGTGTACCCCATGGGTCAACCTGACTCTGGTTTTACTCTAGCCTTGAAGCACATCTGGGAAAATTCTTAGTTTCTGCATTGCTCCTGTTCAAGTGGTTGGAGAAGGAAAGAGAGAAAGAGAGAAATGTTGAGCTCTGCCTTATTTTAAACTATGTTTTTCAAATTAAATCTACAGTAGAAATTAAATCTTCAGCATGAGATCCTGTTTTGCTCCGATTTCTTGAGTTTGGCTTCACATCTATCCCCTGACTGTGGGATGGAGGGCAAAATGTTGTGACTGCTGCTGATAAAGCTGATACATGTGCTAGCATTAGAGCACTTGGCTGGGATGGGGATATCAAACAGGTGGCCACGGTGTAAGAGGCTCACCGTGGGCACCCAGCCCCACTCCTCACCAGGGTCCAGTGCAAACACTGCATTCTGTGCCGAGGCTGGGCAGCTGTGAGCGCCCAGCACAGCTCTCTGCACCCCAGTCATGTTACAGGGGTGAGCTGGACATGCCCTGAGAACACTGGAACCAGGTGGTGGGACATCTACTTCAGCAAGGGAGGGAGAGAATTTGTATTTAGGGTGAGGATAGGTCCTGAATAAAATGTACCAGTCCAGGGTAAAGTGGATAGTGTTATCAATAAAAATTGCGAGGACTGTGAGGAGCCAAAGGCTCTGCAAAGTCAGAAGTCCAAGCCTTTAAGTGGGAGAGCATCAGTAAAAAGTGACTCTAACATTAAAATAAAGGGACAAATGGCCTCCCTGTTTAGCATCACCAGAATAAACTTAAAGGACAGGAAAATGTATTTCTGCACAAAACCTGTGGCTACATGATTTCTGTGACTGGAAAGGTAAATGTTAAAATCCCCTTTTTTTTTTGTACAAAAAAAAAAAGTCTCTCATTAGACATGCCCACCTATTTCACTGTCCTTGTAACTTAAGTAAAACTTAAATTATAGCACAAATTACATCTTTGGATTATTTTATTGTTCTTCTGAAATTGCAGAAGAATTTCCTACAATATTTCGATTTTGCGTGGACATCTTTGAACTTTTTTGTGTTTATATGCCAGGCTATACAACTGGATTTTGGGAGAACAATTCACATCTGTGATTTGGGGTTGGGGATTTATTTTGTTCAGTTAGCTTTGTAGGATCATGGAATCTGGGCCTGAGAGAGGTCAGCTTATCTCCATGAGTATCAGTGGATGCAGTGGCAGATGACTCAGATGGATCACTACAGCAAGATCTGTGAGGGCTGCAAGCAGCAGGGAGGAGAGGATGCTGGCAGAGGGGACCTGCTCAGACATCCTGCTTTACAGCTCCTCTCTCTGCTGTGACAGGCTCACCACAAAGCATCTACAGGGATGAGTGCCTGGTTAGGGGAGGCAGGCACCGGAGGGGCTGCAGCCAGTGCATATGTTTCTTTTTATTTTAAGAGCAGGGAAAAGGGCAGTGTTTGTGAGCTTCGCCATCCCTGGTATCTGCTCGACACTCCAAACTGCTGCGTTGGGAATCAGAATAAACGATGACAATTGCATAAGCAGAACAAGGGGAACTATTAGTGTACAAAACAAAAGCTCTTCTTCTGAATGTTCAGACATTTTTAGTTTCACTGTCCCAGAAATGTCAGTGAATTAAAGGAACGACTTCAGCCGTAGCTCAGCTCCATTGTCATTTACATGTCAGGTTCTCACACTTTGCTAACTGAAGGCGATGGAGGTGGGTGTGAAACAGATTCTCAGAAAAAGCTTTCAGAAAACGAGTGCCTAAAAAGTTAGACCCCCCCCCCGCCCAGCTCTGAAGAAGCTGCTGGATGTTCAGAACTTGGAAAAATCCAGCCACTCATGCACATCCCCAATGTAGGCATGAGGGATATTCCAAAAAGAAATAATCTTGTTCTCCAAGACCAATTTATCCAGTACCACTTTTAGGTGTATCACAATGGGTGGTGCTCGGTTCTGCTGATCCTCCACAAAAGCAAAGGCAGAGATTGCTCAGTAGCTCAGTGGCTGGATTTTTATCCAAAGACCAGAATACTTTCCTTTGGCTCACCAGCTAGTGAGAACCAACACTACTTTTTTGCCAGCTGTCTGGTCCATCTGCACTAAGGTAGCACCAGTAATCAGAAGAGAGAACAACATTTAGGAAAGCTGGAAAACTGAGTTACTTCTGTCTGAGGCATTGTTACTTCCAGTCGGATCAAAGGCATGTTGAGAGGAGTCAATAAATAGATCCTGCAAAACTGAAGCAAACATTTAATTACTTCTGAGCTTTGTTCCAGGCTCTTCCAATGCAACACTTTTTGTGAGAGTTATATTAATTTTAAAATAAAATCACAAATATGGGACTTGAAAAGTGAGGAAAAGCCTATGCTTCTGAGTTGATTGCCTCGCCAGGAGTTGTTTCTGCAAGCACAGAAATTGCATTGCTCCTGATTTACTTGGTGGAAGTGGAAAGTTTCTCTGCAATTTTAATGGCTTGGAAAACTTGAGATTAAGATTTAATGGATGGTTAGCAAAACATATTTTTGGCCTTGTAATGTGATTTCATGCTATGATGACTACATTGACTCGTGAGTTACAAACCTGCTCCAATTCTCCTCTACCGATAGGTTTCTAATTTACGCAAATATGGCTGAAATACTGAAAATCTCCTCCTTTATCAAAGACATGCGAGACCTGTAATTATTCTTCCTGTTTTCTCCCTTCCCCTTACTCCCCCCTCATTCTCAGAAAGGGATTTTGTGCTCAGTCTCTCTGCAACCTGCAAACCTCCCTCCACTCCGTGACCATTGCACTCCCCCTGTACGCGGGTGATTTATTGGAGCGCTGAGTCCACAGAATTGCTCACGCAGAGCACTAACGCCATCATTCATTTTTTATTTAAAGTGCTTTACAGGCTGTTTATGGCAGGATGACAACTGGGCACTGCTGCTTACAAGAGCTCAGGGATCAGCTTGATCCAGCTCCCACTGTGACTGACAAATCGCAATGGTCTTGGTGGAGGGAGCTCCTCTGCTTCCCAGGGGCCAGGTGTGGGCTTGGGCACCCAGCTCACAGATGAGAGGAGTGAGCAGCCAAAACTGCCAGAAGCTGGAGCAAAGGAGAGAGGTAGCTTTGCATTGCCAGAGAGAGATACTTAACTTCTTTGTGGTCCTGAATAGCAAAACAGTTTCAGGCAGCCCTGAGCGGTAGGACTGAACTGCTCTATGAAGCTTTGAACATTGACACCATGACAAGTTTCCAGAAAACAGCTGTAAAATCTTTTTATCATGGTGAATTCTGATCAGGGGGTGCAGAAATAGCTTTGTGAAGTGATGAATTGGATGCTTCATGGACTCCATTTTTCCTGTGAACTCTTAGGCTGCTGAGGTGGGGAAACACAGTTTATAGGGCAATAGGATGACCTGAGCGTGAAAGTGTGATGCCCTGAGAGACAGTAAGACTCAGTCCTTGTCCCAGCCACATTACTAAAGGGCTGACAGCATTTGTGCTGGAGAAAGAACACTGAAGCTTCAAATTGAAATGTACAGTGCTCTGTGTGCTGTGATTAGGGGGAAACAACTGGGGGAGAATCGCAGCATAGAGGACTTCAAAACATGTCCTAAATCCCAGCTAGGTTAGAGAGGAGGCAAGGAAGGGAGAACAGCACTGTGCCACTGGCATAAGCCTGTGATTCACGTATGTCTTTAATGCTCTGTGCTGTTCTGATCCCTCTGGCTCAGGAGGGGTGCAGTGGGAACTGGAAGGGGTCGAGAGGAAGGTGATCAACACAGTTTCAGTGTGAAGAGCAGCTGAGTGAGTCAGGAATTCTCAACCTGAAACAGACAGCTGAAGGATAATTATGATAGAGGACGGTGAAAATGCAAGAGATTGGTGGAGGATGAATGGATAGGGATGGACTGGTTGTTTTCTGTCCCTATAAGGAATGAAAAGCCATCAAATGAAGTTAGTAAGAAATAGGAACAAGATGAGTTGGTTCTCTGTTAATCAAGCAGTAGAAGAAACAGGAATCTATACTCTAAGTGAGACAAGATCACAGAACACATACAATTGGTCTGTAACTCCTGCAGCTTCAAGTAATTGGAGTCTGGGCATGGCTGAGTTAATATATTACATATATATTCCTTTTTTTGGTACTCATATTCCAGACATTTGCTTTTACCTACTTCTGGTGGGCTTTTTCTGACTAAATAAAGCTGTTCTTATAGTCCATCTTTATGAGAGAATCTTAATACTCATCAGAAATCTGATTCGCAGTCACAGAAATTAAATTGCAGGGACTGTCACCATGTATTCAGCAGAAGGCTGTGTGTCCCCATTGGGATGGGCTGAAGCAGCACTGGTTGCTGGATATACATGCAGGATTACTGAGCAGAAGCATCATTTCTATGCTGTGTGTCACATATACTTCACTGTATGTGACAACGACTGTTATTTGCTACCAGTCCTGTTTCTAACTTGACATTTTGAGTTCAGTAAGAGATGATGAAGAAAAAAAGCCCTTTGGCTATTGTTACTTTTTAATGTTAAGAATGTGCAGCTGTTGCATGGGATGTGTTTTGCCAAGTTTATAACAGTTAATAGAAAGCTAAAAAAAACAATGTCTGTGGGTCAAATATTTTTAAGCCAATGCTCAAACTCATTCACCATGGCAAACAAGAGATAGAGCAACAGCAGTCTTGAACTTTGTTTTTCCATTCTGCTTCATGCAAAAGACCAGCATTTTTTGGCTTCTAGTGTATATTCTGGCTTTGCACTCTAGTGCATGCAAAGAGAACTGTCAGCTTAACAATTAAATGAATATGGATTGGGGAATGTTTGGTGCCATTACTCAATAGGACTATTTTGCTGGGTGTTCAGGACTGTAAAAACTTCCAGTGAATCAACACTCCATCATTCTGTTATCCATCTTTGTCACTCTACATCCTGGCAGAGGTAGCATTAGCTCTGCATTTAAATTACTGTGCACAGCTATGAGTAGTGTAAAAAAATATGGAAGGGTGAAAATCCTGCTGTTCCACTTATCAACCAAACAGAACTGATTTAGGGCTTTGCATTCCTAATACCTTGTTTTGACAGCCAGTGGTTTCATATTTTCATTTGTAAAACTTCAAGTGGGAGTTACTTGATTTGTAAAGAAAAAAAAAATCACAGCTCCAGTAAAAGTTTCTTAAAAGACCTTCATTTGGGCTAGCCTAATGGTTTTCTGTTCAACAAATTCACCACTGTCTTGGGTGTCTCGGATTCAAGCATCTTCTTCTTTTAAGGCATAGTAACTTTTAGCTGCCTGTCAATTTAGAGTTGAAAACTACTGATCTTTGAAAAGAAACTGAAGTTTTGGAAGAATTCTGAGCATATGAATAAATGACACTGAAACTTGAGTTTCCTGTATGAGTCATGTTGTGGTCCTCTGCATTTGGGTCTAGTGCAGTCACATTTACTTACTCATTGGCACTGAGGAGTAGCAGCAATGATCTCATACCTCCTGGTTGTACAACATCTGACGTGTTGGTCACCACTCTCCTGTGGCCATCTTGGTCACTACAGCAAGTCTGAGTGACAGATTTCAGCTGCAATGCTGGTTGCAATATTTTGAACATGACCAAAAGAGGCAGAGAAGGGTTGCAGCTGTGGTTCCTTAAATGCTTAGGTCATGAAAGCAGTATTATTTCCAAATCTTAAAGATCAGTGGGAACACTAATATTCCTTGGACGGTTTTCTTTGCCCCCTGCCATCAAATATGTGTGCTTTTCTCACAGTCCCACTCACCAATGAGCTCCTACTCACTCTGTGTTTCTGAAGCAGAGCCGTTGGCATGTGCATAAATCCAGTGTTTTCCGGCCTGACTATGAAATGTGTACTTTCTGTTCCTACTGATTTGCAAAGCCCTTCTGATGATGGCAGGCCAAGACAAGAAGCCATGCACACAGTCCTTACTTCATGGTGCAGGACAGGGACTGACAAACCTATTCCCTGACAGGTATCTGAGTTGCAAATATATCAGTGGGAAAGAAGTGAATAATGGGATTGAGGCAAAACTACTGTGTGGGAGATGTTGCGTTTCTGGAGATATTTCATAGGAATCAAGTGCTTGGGTTACCTACTATTGGTGGAGAGACAGAGTTCTTAATCCAGAAAAAGGCTGAAAAAAAGTTAAATGCTGCCAAAAAGCCAGAGAGATATTGCAGAGAAATTTCAACATATACCCTGCAAGGAACTCTGTCATAATGGGAGACATCCATAAGGTCTGAACCCTCAGAGGAAAGTCCCTCCCCTTTACAAACCTGCCATTGTAACAGTGCTGATGCAATCACGGTTCTGTTCAGCCTGGTGTCAGAAAGCAGCCACACAGCACTTTGCTTCCTTGAAAATCACCCCAAGGAGACAGAGAGGAAGATTAGTAAGAAAGTACATATCTTTACTAGTGTTTTCCTTTCCTTTGCAAAGGAAAATTCAGTGTTGAAGAATGTAGTTATCAGAAAGAAATGTTTCCCTGTACCTCCCTTCTCCATATTCTGCTATCATACAGTGTTACAGCATGGCAGAAGTGGCCTGAGGATAATTCCTCAGGTTTTTTCCTTGTCTTTTAGTGTGTGCCTGCTCTTTGTTCTACTCAAATTGACTAATCATGCAAATAATCTTGTGGCCTTTTGAAAATGGAAACAAAGTAAAGATTAAAAAGGTTAAAATCTGCATCCACACAAATATCATCTGCACCTCAGGGAATGAAGCTGCTTGAGCGTCACAGCAGTAACTCAAACCAAATCAGGAAATTGTGGCTGCTACTTCCTATGTCAAATGAGGCTCTGCTCCTCCCATGGGCTTCCCTGACCACTCTCTAGGATATCTTCATCTTGGAGTATCAGTCCCACAGTGATGATGAGGACACAGTATGAAAGAAGTAAATGTCCTTTCCCTTCCATTCTCTCTAGTCTATCTGCTCAATGATGCCACAGGGCTTAGGAGACTGATCATGGATCTCCTGGTTTTGAGCCACAAATGGAATTATTCATGGCTGAACAACATTCAACTAAAACATTGCACTTGGTGAGAATGGCTGTCTCCAGACTGCGCAACTGTAACAGAGTCAAAGTCAAGTTGCTTAAAATTCTGGTTCCATCATAAAACCCTGTTTTCATGTGCTAGTAGCTTTGGAAAATTTTCATCCAGGTTTAAACTCCCCACTCCATATCTGTGGACTTCAAGCTGAATACTTTCAGCAAACTGTGTCATTTTTTACTAATAATAAGCCAGGGGAATAAAGGAAAAGTACTATTATTAGTAAGAGTTACTGAAGCTGGTGGATTCACTTGGCATGCTTCATTTAAAATAAAGTTAAGTAATTCACTAAGCTCGTTTATGAAAGCAAGTGGCTGAATCACCACAGACTTTAGTGCACAAAAATGTGTCTGCAGGAACAGCCTCTGTGCAGTTGTGGCCATCTCCTGTGGTAAAGGAGATGCTGTGCAAGCCGAGCAGCCAGTCAGGACACAGCTTCTTCAGCTGCCCCTGGAAATCTGTGCCTGGGTTTGCACAGGAGTGTTGGAAGCTCGAGCAGCTTTGATTCTGGGAGAAAAAAACATCAAAGGTGTTGATCCAAGATGAGTCCTGGCCCTAGGAGGAGTCCACAAGGTCACAATCTAATCGAAAATATGGTTGAAGTGCTTACAAAATCAGAGTGCACCAGGCATCCTGCAAACTAAAATAGGCAGGAAAAAAGCTGGGGTGGGTAAAGCTGCAGTCATTGAAGAGTATGTGCTTAATAGAAGGAATCAATGTTACCCAGTCAAGAAACTGATTATTTGACTGCAGATTTCCCTCCTTCTAAACCTTTTATCTGGAATGTTAATGGATGCTATCTAAACTCCAGATAATGTCCACTGCCTCCTATCTTCTTGGAAAGTGTGCCTCCAACATACTTAAGTAGAATAATCTTTATTTTCCCTGGGGTGTTTCGTCTTTCCCAGAAGAGGGGAAAGAGCATATCATACAGGTTTTCCTGGAAAATGTTTTCCTCTTTTTTCTTTTTTAAGAACTGCTCATCCTGTTGATCAGATTTTCTGTATTTGAGTTAAAAAAAAGCAGAGCTGTCATTACATATTATTTTTGCTTATATTTAACCATTCCCTATAGACTGCTCCTATAGGGCTGCTGCTTTGTCCCTCCATAGCATTTTTGGCCTTTGCAGAGGGCTCTTGCCGAAATCCTGCCAGTAAAAGGATACACTTCATAACATAAAGAAGAACATTAGCTTCCACTTTCATCAGTTCTGCTGTGAGCCTGGCCTGAGGAACACCCTGGTGCCTGTCAGGCACATGTGCTACAGGCAAATGCCGCTTATTCCCTTTAAGCACAACAGAGAAGCCCTCCTAGTGCAGCAGGACTCCTATTGCTCTCTCCCATAAACTGCTACTTCCCCGTCATGGATAAATTGCCATAGCACATCGTCATAGACCAAGGAACGCTGTTGTTTTCACTTGTATCTCACATCAACTGTTTTCTCTCCCATTCTGGTGCTGGATCACATCTACAGGAAAATAAGATGTGACATGCATTTTCACTTAGTGTATCCTGCTTTCCCAACCGAATTTCGGATTACCACTATTTTTTTCTCATCAGAAGTGACAGGGTGCAATAATGTCCCTAACTCCTCACCCCAGATTTTATCCCTACTTGTGTCAGAAGCTGTTATTCAATCACAAGAAGTGCCCATTGCTGTCCCAGTAAGGCTTAAAACTCCAATCAGCATCATGAGGCTGAAGAAGCCCAGACTGAGCAGAGAGAAGTTTTTACATGCATTTGCTGTCTGCTTTGTATGACATTAATTTCCCCTAGCTACCCCTCTGCTTGTCAGTAGTTACAGATAAACAGAGAGTTTTAGAGACAGTCAGATCCTAGACTGGAGAAAAGGAGCCCAGATTGAAGTGCCCTGAATACACACATTGAAGCCATGCAACCTAAGCTCACCTCATGTGTGGCTTAGATCACCCAGAAAGCCGGGAAGGGAAGGAGAATATCCAGAATACTGGCCGATATCACCACTAGAGTTAATGGGAAGAGGGAGGAGATCAATTGGAGAGAATAACACCCTGAAGCACTGTGTGGTGGGCAGATGGGCAGGAGGAGGCAGCACAAGGTGGAGGAGCCATATATGACTCTGCAACAAGAGCAGAAAGATCTAGAGGCTGCTCAGGCCCTGGAATAAAGCCAAGATGAAGCTAGAAACTCCAAGTGGTTTGTGAAGACTGGTGAAAATAAAAAGCAGCTTGGAAGAGATCCAGGACAAAGCTGGAAATAATAATTGCAGACTAAGGTAACATCTGAGGGTTCAATGAATTTCATGATCCAGAGAAGAAATCCAGTAAAATGTGAAATCTGGATTTCAAGAGCATGTTTTTACCCAAGTATCCTTTTCTTTGGAAAGAGAGGCAGAACCCAAACTATGTGAGAACAGGACTCAAAGAAGAAAAATTAAATCATCAGGGAGGATGTAAAGGAAACAGTAAAGAGGTCAGATAAAAAAGAAAAACAAAGCATGTGATTTCAGCAAGTAGATGGGAAGGGTGGGCTGTTTGTAGGTGTTAGTGGTGAAGATGCCATTATGGGTTCTTTGAAATTTTTTAACAAAACTGTTTATGTAGGTTTAAGTACTACAAGGATGTGTCCAGCTGCAATTTAAATGGGGCACTGTGCAGTAGGGGAATGGTGCAGTGTGAGATGAAAGCATGCAAACTGGGTAAGAGGAAGAAAATTGATGAGGAACTAGTGAAGGAGGGCTCTGAATGAGAATATTGGCTGAAGAGAAGAGGGAAATCTTGTAGCTCAAAAACATATGTAGAATATATATCTGTAACTATAAGGAAAGAGAAAGGTGACAGCAGAAAAGAAAAGGGCTAGGGAAATCACTGTGGAAAGGAGGGCATGAAAACCTGCAGTGGGAAAGGCTGAGCAATGGAAAATTTGATAGCAGTCTGTGAGTAGGGAAGGGAAGATGAGGACACGTAGAGCAGCAGCCAGATTTAAGACAAAGTTACAATGGAAGTCATGGTGAAGAAAGGTATCTACACAGCCTAAAATGACTTGTTCGCATTGCAGACTTTCTGATGTGTATCTCATCTCTCCTGCAAAAACAGAAAACAAAGCAATAATTCCTAGCTGGATGGCAAATAGAAAAAGCTTACACTTCGTAAAAGTAAAAACATCTTTTCCCATCAGTAAGTATTTCAGTGTCTGCTCTTTGAAAAAGTTACAGCTAGAGCTGTGTGAAAGAGATTAACCATGGTCCTTCTTTTACTTGCTCTTCAGCTCTGCTCGTGGATGTCAGACAAATCTAAACTCCAAAGCTGGCCTCCTCTGTGGGAGAGTGTGCTGCTCTCTCTTGGATTTCTTGCATTAAAACCTGCCATGCCATTAGAGGCAGGGGCACAGGCTAGTGGTAGATGACAGGCTTCTGTGGGGATCACTGAGGGCCTCCTGGCCTTTCTCCGCCATGACAGCCCCAGGCATGGCATTGACACCTTGGGTTTTAACTTTTATATTTTTCAAACCCTGTGCTGCTTAGTGTGTAACTCTGAAGTTTCTTGTAGACTTTTAACTTCTGCTCTCTCATGCTAAGATAGACATAACAAAGCCTCTCCAAGCCTGCTCACCAAGGACACCTGGACAATCCTAGGCCCAAAATGTGTAAACCAGCATCTTGGGAATGGGGGTAAGCTTGGAGAAATTGCATCATTAACTGAAACTTTAATTGGAGAATTAACCCTGATATGCAAATGAACCAAACTTATAAAAGTGTGAAGAACTCGTGACCTGTTGTCACAAAGACCTTAGGGTCCATCTTGGCAGTAGCCTCTGGACTCCCCAGAGTGTACCTTTGAAGGCCCTTCAAATAAATACCTTTATTCCCTTATTTCTGTCTAGTGTCTGATTTTAGGCGGTGACATCAGGCATGGCACAGTGTCTGCCCCTGGGAGAAATTTAAACCTTTTCAGTTTAGGCAGAGCTCATTGAAAAGATAGTAAATGGGATGGTATGGCAGGAGGTGACAGCGTTCCCCCACTGCAGCACCTATTGTTAAACTGCCTGTGTCCCCACAACTGTAGTACTCCCAGAGTTTTTCTATAAAAAAATTTAGATGGGCAAATTCTAGTGGTTGGTTCAATCTGGATTTTCCACTCCTGATGTGGAACACTGATCCTGCAGCCATGGCCCAGTCAGAAGGTCAGACCAAGCTATACTTCAGTGACTGCTACTTCCCTGCCTCAGGGTTTGCGGAACAGGTTTGGGTTTGTCTCTGGGGACAGGTCATGGCTCTGATTTCAGAAGTTAGTAGGGACTGCAAGCTAATGAAGTTTAATGGCTTTGCCTGAGCAAAAAATTTACAGGTCTCATTGTGACTAGGTACAATTCAATCCAGGGAGTTGAACAGGTTCCAGTGGCATTAAATCCATGGCTATGTCTTCATTTTTTTAATAACCTTGAGATGCAGGGGGAGGCAGTGGGTACACATGCTCATCCTACTTGCAATGCTTGGGAGACAGAGCCCTCAAATCTCAAGAAATGTTTGCCAAGCACATCAGTCGTACTTTGGAAATAAAATAATATAAGCCTCTTCACAGCTGTGTCAGCTGCTATTTCTTTTTCTAGATAAAAGCCACCCTGTACTCCCTCTTTCTCTCTGTCTCTTGCTGGCTATCAGATATCCTGGGATTCTCTCCTCCTCGTCCAGCATTCTTTCCCCTGTGGAGTAAAGAAGCATGGAGTCTAAAGGCTTTAACAGCATTTTATGGTGATCTTCAGACCGTGGCTAGTTTGCAAGCTGCTATTTAGTTTTAACTATAAAATGACAGCTTTTTCCTTGCATTTAACAAAATAGTTACTTAAGGGTACAGAAACAGTCATGGAATTTATACTTTTATGTTTTAATTTTTGTTAGTATGTATAATATTCATTTGTACAATCAATATTTATTTTTAAATGTCTCAAATGTCATGCAAAAAAGCACGACACGCAAAAAGGCATGGTCACGTGAAAAAAGCAGTATTTTGCAGAAAGGATTCAGCCCTTAGTCCTTTTGATTTAAGCAGGATGACTGAGATATTACTGAAACTGAGGCTTTAAAACAGATGACATTGAGAACTAAGTGGTTGAAAGAACAAGAGAATTATATTTTATTCAAGTTCTTAGCACTGTGTTTATTAATGTCACTATAATTTGAAAAAATGTTACAGAATTTGTGCACCTTTATTACAGTCTTGAATATATGCCTTAGTTTTTATATAAGAGTATCTCCTCTTTTCTCCAATTTTAATAGTGGCACCTTAATAATTCTTTTTTTATTATTGCTATAAAGAAAAAAGAAAACAATAGCAAAAAAGCCTGTCATAACACATGCCTTCCCTCAAATAATTTATTTTCCCATCCTACCTGTGTTGTTCTTCCTTGTGATTTCTCTGGCCTGTGGTTGTGGCTGGCCCAGCAGAGCCCACTCTGATGCATGGGTGTACATACCCTCCAAAGCTGTGCACAGCCATCAACCTATGGTGGTGGCTATCTGCAGCCTCAGGTAAACTGAAGACACAAAAGTTTCCAGGGCTTGTGTTGAAGCTGTCTGACACATAACAGGGGCTGACACCTACACCTCCCGTGAGAGCTCTCCGGCTTTGGAATCAACAGGTTTTTGGGTTTATCATGGGTAGGAGATGTCAGAGTGCAGCATCCTGTAAAGAGAGCTGCACCCGGGATGGGAAGGCTCTGCTTGCTGCTCCCTGCCTGTCACTGTCCTGCATGGAATCCCTTCAGTCTTGGCACCCCCACTTGCCGTCTCACCTTTGTCCTGCACGTTTGGGCTGTGGCACAGCTGGCACTGGGATAGAGCTGGCATCACTGCCAGCTCCAGGAGGACTGTCGGGACTGCTGAGCCCACCCCCAGGGCCTCACACCCACCATGGTCCTCACTCGTGAGTCTGAGCAAGCAACAAAATGGTGCATCTGTCTGCAAGCATCCATGTCGGGCACTGTGGTTTGCTCCCTCATGATGTCTATTTATTTCCTTGTTCTCTTTCCCCGGCCTTGTTTGTCACTTTCCTCAGTCTCTCTCCAAATGTCTAAATCTGCACTCCACTCCAAGAGGTTCAAGGACCTTTTTAGGCGCTGCTAAATGCCTGACTGCCTTCTGTGTGTATCTCAGAAGAAGGTGAAAGCCCTTACCTGATGAAATCTAGCATTGTGGTGAAACAGCATGATCCCAGAGAAATGCTGTGTGGAAACATTAGGATCTCAGAGCAGGTCTGTCAGCAGGCAGTGTTTTCATGTCCCTGCTGAGCCATCACCTCTTGACACCCCAGAGGTTTCGTGGGTGGGAAGACCAGATCCCTGGTTCGGACTTCCAGGGATGTAGACCTGAATTTAAAATTCAGAATCTAAATTTAAAATTAAAATTAAATCTTAATCCATTCTGTAAGACTTTATGCATGAAAATGTCTGAGTAATTAGAATTATCTTGGGGCCACAATATAGAGAACAACTTACAGCTGAAGGAGTAGAAAGACTTTAGGCTAATGCTAGACTTGTTCAAGTTAAAAAGCTGGAAAATATAGAAACTCAGCTGACTGCAAAATAAGAAATCATTATGGCCTCACATGGGCAAAGGTCCCAAAGCCAGCTTGTTCAACAGCAGCAAATGAATATAAGAATTTAACCTCTACATATTAATCTACACAGAGTAAGATAATCTTGTATGAATGCTATCTGGTTACCTTATATAGATTAATATTACTTTTTTTATTGGAAAATTTTCTCTCAGATATATTCATGGAACACTGAACCAACCACATACAAATGCCTTGAGAGCTTCTTTGAATAACATTCTCTGCATTTAGATAAGCTAGGTCAGATTTCTTTCCTAAAAGGCTATCCAACTCAAATGTTTTGATAAAGAAAAAAGGGGAAGTAGCCAACGTACCACATGGATTTGTCCCTTCTCTGTAATCTACAGCAGTGCCATTTCTATACTGCAAAGATTTGCCTCACTGAAACCTTTCCTCTGGCATACATGAATGGAGGAAACTTTCTCCTGCCCACTTCAAAGTAATGAGATGCAGGATTCACGAACAACGGAAGAGATTTCACTCAGTGCCACCTCCCAAATGGCTGGAGGTTAGTAGGTGCTCAAAACTTTGAAAAGACAAAATCACAGTATGAAGGAATGACTTTGAAGATTGAGAGCCACATACTGTCTGCTCTATAACAAACTGACAAGATCCATGTAGGAAAACCATGAGAAAAGTAAAGAAGACATCTTTTTATGCAACTCAAACTTCTCATTTTCACAACCATGGAGCAAGTCAGAAGTGGGCTGCATAAGGATGTACTTGTTGGCTCATTACCATAGACCGTGGAGCTGCAAGTGCATCTATAGCCTCAAAAACAGACACTTTGGTCTCAGTGTAACTGCAGAAACTACAGAGATGAGAGAAGCAAAGTGTCTTCCTGCCTCTTCTCTTCTTTTTTGCCCTGGCATGATAAGAATTGTGTACAATGCATTCTAGTTATCCCTTCATAATGTTTTCTGGCCGGGGGAAGTCCTTGGGTAAGAAACCAAATATTCCAAAAGCCCTCTCTGCAAAAATGATGAAATGCAATTTGAATTCTAGAAACTTGGCCTGGAGTAACTTTTCGTTAAACAGCCACAATGACTGTAATTATGGTTAGAGAAAATTAATAAATAATATAAATGCTCTCTACGATGTACAAAATTATTAATGGCTAAAGCATAAACTGGAACTAAAGTCAGATGCTTTATTTGAGGATATAGTAGAAGACTAATAAATCCTGCAGGCAGATTAGTTGGAAAAAGCCAATAAAAATTATTTAACTAACCAGCCAGCCCACTTGCTATTTGGTTTGACAGATTCAATTTATTTTCTCCTTTTAAACTCATTTTTTCTCTCTTTATTGCAACACTTTCTTGGGTTTTTGAAACAACTGAGATAGAGTGTAAAGCTGTGCTTGTATTTCTCACAGGGTCTATTAGAGGCTGGGGAGAGTGAGCCCAGAATTTAAGGGTAGATATGATATATCGAGCAGTGGAGCAGTTCATCTGTGATCTAGAGGGAGAGAAGTTGAAGTGACACAGTGCACAAGCCCAGATCCATGTTCTCAAAACATCATATTTCAATGTTCTTACATTTGTTTTTCCTTTCACACAATGAGAATACGGAGAGGAAGAGATTAAATAAATATTTGTGAGTATAATCTGAGACTGCCAAATACTAAATTATTTTAATCCTCTAAGAAGCTATGGCATGGGTCACAGGAGAGACTATTTACAGACTGTTACCAATTTCAACACTGTCACAGAATAAGCACTCCTCATGGTTAAGGAAAAGGTCTTCTTTTCTGAATGTGAAATGCCATTTAAATGTGACTGAGTTACTTTCACTGTCACCAAGGTCCTCACTGCTTCACAAATAACTGTGTCTCCTTTTAGAGAAATTCACCTCCTTCAGAGCTGACATTTCACTTCTACCTTCTCACCTTGTGAGGGAACAAATTTGCTGGCAAAAACCGAAGTTAATATGCAGTGCTCTAAGCCTGTGGGACTGAAGGAGTTAAGGCTGCAGGTGAGTAGGAATAACTACCTGTTCTAGAAAAGCCCTGGATGCTTGTAAATCAAAGCCACCTTGAGGGGCAGTGGTTTGGAGCTGAGAATCTCTGCAACCTGCCCTGAGGTCAGCAGTGGCAGTGTTAGGCTGTGGTTTGCCAGCCTCAGAAACCTCCACTCATGGAGTGGAAAAAATGTCCAGGTCCTTCAAAATTGCAAATCTTCCCATAAATCAAGCCATCAGCATCAGAATGCCAAGCGGGAAATTAATATTCTTGACAGAGTGGGTGATACAGGCTACTAAAATCATGACGATCCCTCTAAAATTAGTAACCAAGGATCTATCTTTACCACTTTCAAATGGTTTTTAGAAGCTGCATGTTCATGCACTTTGATAAAAAATTAAGGTGAGAAAAAATTACAGTTTACTTTCTCTGTCTAAATTTACTGTTAATTAAGATGTGAGACAAATTTAATTTTTGTGAGGCATAAAAGAACATGCATCAGATTTCGCTTTTCACTGGCCAAGTAGCAGCCTGCATACCAAGGTGACCTTCTTTGATGCACCTCAGAGGGACTGACGGGGTAGATGGAAAGAGTGTCCTGGAATACCACCACTGCTCTGTGTGGAAAAGGCTGAGATGAGTGACTCTGTGAGATGCCACAGAAGGCAAGAGAGGCTTTGGGGGCTTTAGAATTTTTCTTGTACCTATGTGTGATTTCTACAAACAATCTTCTACAAAATAATTTTCTACAGAAATTTGTGTGATATCTACAAATTTTCTTGTAATCTTTCTTGTATCTATGTGTGATTTGTGTAAGGAAGAAAGTGACAAAGATAATATGATATGGAGAAAGTGGGAAAAAATATAAAAGCCAAAACTTAAGGCATCAATATCACCTCTTAGCATACAGCCCAGGAGTTCTCCAGACAGCTATTTTACTCCTGCTGGTGTTTGCTTACCATGCAATTTGATGCTTACCCCAACAATTTGGTGAAAAATCAGTTAAAAATGCAGGACAGGAAACCCAATTCTGTACTGCATATATGACAGCTGAGAATTACATTACAGCAGTGAAATCCCCTGCTGTTGGCTCCATGTGCACTCTAAATTGCAGAGCAGTACTGTGCCAGGAGGAGATCAAGCTGTCTGCAACTATACTATCTCAGGTGAGGGGAAAGTCCTGTTGCGTTTGATGTCATACTGTACTGTGACATTAAGAATAAGAGAGTTAAAAATGAATGCAGATATAAATGCAGATATTTTAATACCTTTCAAGCCCATACCCAGTTCTGCATCTGTTTTTATGATAAAACGTAAGTGGATCAGATCAGGATATGATGCTCTATTCCTCACCCCAAAAAGTTCCTGGAAAATTTGGCTCCCTACAGTTATGTAGAAGGCGATCCTGGCTGCTATCATATGAAGCTTGGGGGTACCAGTAGACACAATATGATTTTGGGTTTTTTAGAATTGTCTTTACAAGTAAATCTGTAGCAGGGCTATACAATGTGTCAAGTACTACTGTGTGAAACCATGGATCAAATTTTTAGTAGCTTTCTGGGTAATGGTGACCTTTTTGAACAGATAAACACCCCTGGTGTGCAGCCACTTGTGGTCTGTAATTTAAAAAACCCCCCTTGCTCTAACCTAAAGCACAGATATTAAAGAATATAAACACAAACTTATGTTTATTTTACTAGAGCCACTGATGTACTGAAGACCTTGAGACTGTATAATGTAAAATTAGATACTAAAGAAATTAGATGGAACCAATTAAATATTGTATAGGTGAGATGAAGCTCAAGGATTTTGGATCCAATCCACTGACCAGCTGGACTCTTCCCTACCATGCGTCATCTCTGACTACTGCAACAGTGTAATACTGCCTATCCATGTAAATTGGACTAAAAAAGGGCCAAACTCTCTGTCAAGTAAAGCTATGCAGCTGAGTAAGGATGAAATCTAGCTTATTGAAGAGAATGGATTATAAAGAGATTTTGGAGCAGCAGATTTTGGAGAGCCTATGCTGGAAAGAAGCATCTGGTGATGCCTTAAATGGCTACCTAGAAACAGAGACTAGACAGGAATAAAGGAAAAAGGTGGTATTTATTTGAAAGGCCTTCAGATGCACACTTTTGGGCTCCAGAGGGTCCTGCCTCAGTGGATCCCAAAATGGACGACAGGTCAAGAGTTCTTCACACTTTGATATCAGCATAAATTCACCAACCACAACCCAGCCAATGATGGAATTTCCCCAAGCTTGCCCCCTTCTCCCCAAGATGATGGTTTACAGTTCTTGTTCTGAGTGTCCTTGGAGAGCAGGTTACAGAGGTTCGTTATGTTTATCTTGGCATAAGAGAACAGAACTTAAGTTTCAGGAAACTTCAGAGCTACATTAGCAGTACAGGATTTGAAAAATATAAAAGTTAAAACCTGAGACACCATTCCTTTCTTTAGAGACTTCCCCTCTACCTTGTCGAGACTCTAGATATTCTAAATATCTACTAACATTGTCTAACATTATACATCTAATAATAATATATAAACAAGAATTAGAACTACGATTGCTATGAACAATTTTCAATCCAGGACCAGTTTGGTAACTGTGAAGTCAGGTATGGGGGACATATATTAATTTTGGTTCTAAACTTGAGTCCAAGTTACTAACTGTGGTAATAAAAAGCACAAGAAAAGAATCATTTAAGTTACATCATCTTCATTTGTATCAGCCTCTTTTTTCTCAGTCATTTCAGGAGCAGAAGCCTTCTTAACTCTGGAGTAGTGAATCCAGGGTCCTTTGCCAGTAACTTTGACTGTGGTGAGGGCAGGCAGCAAAAACCGGAATGGTCCTCTCCCCTTGGCCTGTAGAGGATCACTGTCCCACCATTTAACATAGACCCAGTCTCTAGGCTGGAAAGGATGTGCAGGTGTGTCCAGTCCTACAGGTCTGGATAACACGGTGTAGTTCTGGAGCTTCTGCAAAGTGGAACCTATAGGCATTAGATACTTCTGCAAATCAAGCTTCTCCTTATATGGATGTCACATGGAATGTGTGGAATTTAGTATGGCGTACCATACAATATTTCATAGGGACTGATGTTATCCCTTTGCCCTGAACCCTATGCAGATCCTCAGTAAAGCTATAGGCAAAGCATAAACCCAGGTCATGGATGTTTCTTGACAAAGTTTGCTAATTCGTGTGTTAAGTGTTCCATTCATGCATTCTACTTTACCACTTGCTTGGGGTCTGTAAGGTGAGTGCAGATCCCAAGCAATTAGCAGTAGGATTTGAAAAATATAAAAGTTAAAACCTATGGCATCACTGGAGCGCCAGCTGTGGCTAGGTCATGGGGAGGCCAGAGAGACAGATGCCAGATGGAAAAATCCATGCCCAGAAACCCTAGTATGTATTGCTGCACTGAGAAACAGTGAAATATTTAGGGAAGAAACAAACTCAAACATGAACCGGAAACAGCTGGGCACAGCAATCTGGTATTGCCAGTATTATACAACAGACTGGGGAGGAAGAGAAATTCAGTGTTTTGGAAGAGGTGGCTTCAGTCTGCTGCTGTTGCAGCAAACTTTGTGACCATTTGGGCTTTCACACCATCAGAAAAAGTTCTGAACGAATTGGAGCTTATAACAACATCCCAGCTGACTGCATAGCCTTTCTCTAATGACAGCTACTTTTGACCTACTAATTAACCCAATCTTACGCCACCTAACATGACACTGCTGTTATGAAATGATAGAATTGTTAAGAGTGGAAAAGACCTCTGTGTTATCAAGTCCAACTACCAACACAGCTTCACCACCACGTTCACCATTAAGCCCTGTCCTCAAGTGCCATATCCATGTGATTTTTGAACGCTTCCAGGGATGGTGACCCCACCACTACTCTGGGCAGTCTGTTGCAATGCTTTACGGCCCTTTCCATGAAAGGTTTTTTTCCTAATATCCAGTCTAAATCTCCTCTGGTGAAATTTGAGACCACTTCCTCAGGCTCTGTCACCCTGGAGAAGGTACCAAATGCTGTTGATTCTGTAAGAAATTCATGTAAAACCTTATCTCAGAGAAATACAGGTGGAAAAATATCTCTATGGTTACTGTTATTACATTTTTAATCCTAGCAGAGCTTTCACTCTGTCTTGCGTCAGCTACTCTGAGCTGTCACCACGGGCTGATGTGAGACGTGGGTCACCCTGAGAATTTTGTGAACACTGATGTGTATTTTAGCTGAGAGCACTGCTCTGGCAGAGCTGTGCCGTTTCTGTCACCCAGGCAAGGCAGAGGAGGGGTCCTCTGGCTGTTCATGGCATTGTATCCTAACTGCTATATGGCCTTTTCCACAGCATTCCTTAAAGACTGAAAATGTTCCCACTGCAAATTTTCCCAGCCAAGTTCTGAATGGTCTCCCAGGTTATGAGCTCTCTAGCTGTTGGCTTGGGTGGTCAGCATCAATCCAAGCATGGACAAAGAGATTCAGACCAGCCCAACTGGACAGTGGTCAGCATCCCCCACTGTGCTTGTTGGCTTGGGAAACAACATCAGATAAGGTCAGTGGATGCTCCACAGGTTTTGTCCTTCTATTTTGCCTCCATCCTTGAGTACAGAGAAAAGGACCAGAGAGAGTGAGAAAGGAAAATCAAGCAAAATAAATTTTGTTTTGACTCTGTTGACTGACTCTGCTGTACTTTGCAAGAGGAAAAATGCATTTTGCTACAAATTTTGGATTCTGGATTGGAGAATATTTTCAAAGTTTTTTTCAATAAGAGGAAAAGAGAATGGTCGTTTGCCCACATGTTTTCAACCAGCTCATTTCCTGTTCTGAAAAATCATGAAATGAGAGAGGCGACCTGAAGATTAACAGGATTAAGTCAAGCAAAATCAACTTGGGCCTTGGTGAGAGCTTCTGCATGAGGTGATTGAAACAGTTTCTTCAGAATTATCTGCCTGTTAAATGCAGAATCATTTATAAAAATGAAAAAAGTCTCACTGAATATTGGTCTGTCAAAAGAAAAATCCTCCTACATCATTCATTGAAGATTTATTTATATGCAGTTGCTTTTCTGACAATGAGGGAACCAGATGGAGATAGGAAATAGCTCAAATAGAGCAGCCTTCAAAGTTACAGATGATCTGTGGACCAGCTGCCTTGATAATACTTTCTTTCAATGCTCATACCTCTGACTGGATGCTACTTTGAACAAATTAATGTTTCTTTCACATCTAAACCTTATTCCCTGACAAAAAAAAATCTAGTCAGAAAATGGTAATAGAAGTAGTTACAGGGTTACTGCAGTCGCTCAGCTCTTCATAGGGTTAAGTTCAAAGAATTCGTTTGCCTAATTTAAAGAAAATTGTATTTAAACCTATGAAAAACTCTCAAGGATAGCAATTTAGGATACAGTCACTTGAACAATCAGATTTAAAAGGTCAGTATTTCTAAGCGCTGAAATCAGCAAATTCTATAGAAACCTTAATGCTTCATCATCCAACACATTAAAAAAAATGATAATATTAATGGAGGCTTCATCACTTACCATGTTTCATTAGTCAAAACACTAATTTTTCTTGTGTCCTGAAGAATAATTACTTTAGCACTGTTTCCATTTCTCATGATAACAGTACAGAGTCAAATAACCCAGCGAGGTGCTGCTACTGAACTATCCCAGAGCCAGTGGGCTATAACAGCCCAGGTGGAGCTCATTGAAGGGAACCACTAATTGTGCTGCCAGGTAACTGCTAATTGAACTCCAGTTGCACTGCCTCAGCTTTTTGCTTGTAGGAGTGTGAATGTAAAAGTTTCATTTTCAACCTGGATTGCTCAGGTAATGAATAGGATGTGAATGAATAGCAGTGGTATTCATGTAACACTTCATTATTTCATTTACATGCATTGTGAGTACCTCCCTCCCTGGAGATATTCTAGAGCTGTTTGGACAGAAATCATGAGTAGGATGATCTAGGGGATCCTGCTTGAGCAGGGAGGTTGGACTAGATGACCTCCAGTGATCCCTTTTAACCTTACCCATTCTGTGATACTGGGAAAGGGGATTTCTTTCAGCTTCCACTTATTCATTTTTTTTTGGTGGGATATATTTTGGTCTAAAAGATACTGATAGAATTTTCATGCTTCTTGAACTATCATCACTTTTAGAGCATAAGTATAAAAAGTTTACATCATATTTGGCAACTTTTCACTTCCCAGTGCCTTTTTCCAGACACCTATTTTAAGCCAGGACAATAGGGAGCAGGTTTTAGGATGAATCTGGAGCAAGATGAATATGTGTTTTAAGCATCACAGTGCATCACCTTACTTACTTTGCTACTGGTCCCTGTAGCAAAAGATGAGCAGTTACCTAAAACTGCAATTCAGGGAATTCAAGACGGATGAGAACAAACCCCCAGATATAGCTGATTGCCTGTTTTTGGAAAATGAACATAGGATCTGTGTTGCTTTGAAGAGTCTGTCCACACTGAAAGGTAATTTAACTGGCTTTTGGAGAAGTTAACAGTAGGGTGAGTAAACATGAGAACATTTTGTATGTGAGATCTCAGTGTATAATTCATGATGGGTTTTGATACCGAATAGTTCTCAAGTGCAGTGGGAAAATATGTACCTATGATAGAAATGACACACTGAGAAATAAGGAGCTATTCTGGTCAGCAGTCTGATTCGAAAACACTTCCTCCACTCCAGGTGGGAGGTTTTTGTGAGAGAAGAAATAAATCCTAATCAACAGCTCACTGAAATAAATGGTGTCAGTCTCTAAAACAAACAGTCTATTATGGAAAGAGGGAATTAAACTATGAAAATTATTTCCCCAGTCTTAAGAATTCTTTGATTTAGTCCTTTTACTCTTTTCCTTTTTTTTTTTTCTTTTTTTTAAAAATATTTTCTCCCTCAGAAACTTCATACAATCTTCAGGTTGCAAGGGACTGATTATTCTGGGAAAGGAATATTTTCCTTGGATCTGGGATCACCCCATGGTCTTTAAGATCATTAGTTTGTACTAATTAGTTTGCTAGTGAATGCAACTGGCATCCTTTCTCTGTTCTCCCTCTCCAAATCCCTGAAACACGATTCCTCTTCTCTGCTGTTGTTTTGTTCTCAGGGAATTGTTTTGTGCTGAGCTTCATTCTGGCAAGAGATAAAACCTCCTCCTCATCCTGAACCCGAACTGCTGCCGAGGTGGCCAAGGGATCCTCACCCGTGAAAGCCAGACCCTCTTGCAAAGCACATATAGATTTTTGTAGAAGCAAGTGGCACAGAACTATCCTAAAATCAGTCCCTTGTGACATGTGTTTGAAAAATCCTTCTCAATGTATCCTAAAAAGTTTTCTGCGTGCTATGCCACATAAAATACAGATACCCCATTAAAAACGCTGTACTGCAAATGAGAATATTTTTCACATTACATTTTGTATATTTTGTATCATCTGAGAAATTTCTATGTTTTCTAAAACAAACAACACTGTCTCCATTAAATAACAGGATCTAGATATTTTTTTCCTTTCAGTTTTACCATGTCCACTTGTTTCTGGGGGTTTCTTTATTAACCTCAGTGGGAAATTGGTGTTAAGATATATTTTCTTCCTTCGTGAAAGCAGCACTAACAAGGGCAAAAGCAGAGCTCATTCTCATAACTGAAAGCCTGGCTGTTTCACTTCCAGTAATATTTCTTTTGCAGAAAAGCTTGTGCATAAAAATATCTTTTCCCAAGGTTAGCATTCTGACAGTAATTTGAGCAGATAGGTGCTGTTCGCAATTAGTGCCGCATTCCATATTGACTGCTGTGCCGGTGGAATCCTGTGACACCAACTACATTAGTTATGAATCTCTTTCCATGTATAGGCAATTGAGGGGATGAATAGTGCTAAGAGAAAAGTACCTCCCGAGGACTTGGGAATATTACTGTTGAAGTACAGGTATAAAGTGATGAAATAGCTAAAATCCTCACAGGACATCACCCTGACGCATTAGACAAACAGGAAAGTAGGCTGCTTGTGATGCAGGCAGACAAGAGAGAAAGGGGGGAGGAAGAAAAAGCATTCATTTGGAAATTTCCAGCTTCCACCTTCTCTTAGCTGTGTTTATGTTTTAAACATACCCCCAGTCATGCTACCTAGGAAAATGTTCATGGCTGAGTGTGCTGCAGTAACGAAGAGTTGATCTTTTCAGAATCTTAAGAGGAATAGTTGATATTGAAAGGAATATTTGAATATTGTAATTAAAAGCAGCTCCTTTTCTCTTTTACCATTCATGAGTATTCAGCCTTTCCTCTAAGGGATCGCTTCAGTAAAAAGTGTGGATAACTTGTGCACTGCATTGCAGAAGCTTTCAATAGAAAGGACTTGAGGTTGCTTTCATCATTTTCTCATCAGACACACACAATGAATTCAATCTGCAGTTTTGCATTAAACAAAGGTGGAACAAGGTGCTTTCTTTCTTTTATATTCGCAGTCTTTCAAAGGACAGTGTCAGAATGGAGAGGGCACTGCCAGAAATCCTGTGATTTCTGCCTGGCTATTCCTCTTACTCAGATATGACCCCTTGGGTGCTCTTGTGAGGGACGGCCTCCATTCCCTCTTCTCTGCTCCTCCTGCCTCCAGCGCCGTCTGGGCTTCCCACTACAGGCAACTGAAGTACACACAAGGGTGGGACAAGCCAGCAAAAGTACTACTGATAGCATGACTTCAGGGAAGTGAAGCAAGTACTGTAATCACTGCACATGTTCATAGCCCTTTGGCACTAAGGCCTTTTATCATTCCATCTCGGTGGAAACATAAGGAGACAATTGCCTGAGCCACCACAAAGTTATCAGCAGGGAGCCAGCATTTCCCCATGACAACTGCATGTCTCCTGTGCTTCTGTTAGGGAGGGATTTCTGGTGATACTCAACCTGAAAACTGATCTGCTTTAATAAAATGGAAACCATGAGGTGAGGAGGGGAGAAGGGAGGCAAGGAACCTTTCCACATTTTCTTGCAATGGTGGGAAGAGAGACCTGAGCTCATGGTGAGAAAGAGGCTTCTTCAGGAGAAAAGTTTTGCATGCTAGATATATGCTCTGTTCAGTGTCCAGCCTCTCTTATGTGCTTGCATACATTTACAAGGATTTTTTATTCTTGCACGCAGCTGCCTTCCTACAGTTTTGTTAAGGCACATGCTACTGAGGCCAGGAGCTGTTTTTTACATCCCCTTATCTGTGGTTCACCATAAAGCTGTCATGCTCTGTCATGTTCTCTTTTTGCTGTAAGCACATACACCTCTTCCCTGTTCAGAAGGTCTGCCTAATTTTAGTGAGAAAATTGCCCATCTATGGCAGACTTGCTGCACAGTAAGTGCAGCCAGCCCAGATTACCTGACCTGTGACAACTTAATTATCTCAGCCAGGTAGAAGATCACCTTTACTGAGATGCTTTGGGTAAGCTGGGCAAGTACAGCAGGAGAGATTCCTGTTCTGAAATTAGAAATAACTTTAGGCTTTATGAGTAAATCAGAGAGCATAGTGGACACTGCGTTGGGGAGAATTTTATGTGAATATATCTGATCAGCAGGATGGTAGTAGATCAGCATATGGTCCCACTGAGAATGGGGCCTCTCTGTTTTTCAGTAAATAAATTATGAGGAATACATCCTCTCCAAAGAGCTCCAAAGAAGCTCCAAAGATCAGCTCTAATGGCGATAAAGAATGGAAGGGTTTTACATAAGGCCAGTGAGAGCTCCAGGGAGTGCTCGCTGCTTTTCTGACTCTCTGACCATCACTCTTTGAGCATCTTCCATGCCCGTAAGTAGGACACAGAGAATGGGAGTGATGAGGCTTTCAGTGCAGCAACAGGCATTGCTCTCCAAGTTGCAGGTGGGTTTTACTTGGATCACCTTCTGGGCAATCTTGACTGTGAAGGCTAACGCAAGAAGGAGAACTGTGAGCTAGTTTTGTGCGTAAATATTTCATACAAATATGCATGTGTATGACCACAGAAGTGTATGTAGGCATGTGTCCTGGTTTGAGACAAATTCAGAGGAGAATATCCCCTGATGGAAACCAGGTCGTAGTTACCTCTCCCCCCACCAGGTTTGGGAAAGAAAACCAGATGAAAAACCCTGTTTGGAGGATGTAGGTGTGCCATTATGAAACATTTTTGTTCTACTACTGTAACATTGAGGAAAGAGCCAGCAGATCTAACTGTTCTCTGCAGAGAGCCTCTACAGCTAACACTGGATCACCATTTAGACCACTTTGCAAGTGATCACTCAATGATCACTCATAACCACTTGAATTTTTTAGCTTTGAGAAAAAAGTTCCAAAAGGTTGTGAGTATTGAAAACACTGTAGGATTGGAAAATTAATTAGCATCTACTTTGGAACAGTTATTTTTAATAGCACAATCTTTACAACAGTGGAAAATTTGTTCCTTGTTTGATTTATTTAAAAATGAGGATTTAAAAACTATTTTTCAAATAGAAAAAGAGTAGTGCATTTTTACCACTGTCTGTTGAACACAGGTTTTGGAAAACAGGCATTTCTTTTTCCATCCACAAATACCTGAAGGTTTTTGGCCCATTCAATTAATTGTTTACATTTGAAAAAGTAGAAGGAAAGATGACTCTGCTGGGACCTACCACAGTCTTTCAAAAGCAGAAGTTAAAACACAAGAGTTGCCAACCTGTGAAACCCCAGTTTCATAGATACTGTATTTGGTAGAAAAAAACTGAAGAATGAGGATATTTACTGCAGAAATATGAGAAATGAGTGAAGTGTGAAAACACTGAGTCCATGACATGAAATCTCCAGGAGTGCAACAGAAGCTTGCAGACCAGAGCTTTCCAGAGTTTTGCACCCAGGCTTGCAGATTATGCAGATATATCCTCACATCTCACAACAGGACTGAACAAGTTTCAACATGGGAAATCTAGATGGAGCATTCCCTCTTCATAAAAAGAATATTGTGTTCAAAACAGATTCCTAGGCACTGTGCAAAAAAATGTGGAAACCATATTCCATAAGAAAACCCACAGAGTCCAGAAGATCATCCAAGAGCGGAGGAGAAAAGGCTCTAATGAAGAGAGAAATTAAATGAAAGTACAGTGCTGGGCTTAGGTTTCTGAGTCTCTTTGAACAAGGAGGAATGAACTAAGAGAATTTTGATGGAAGGGCAGGACAGACGGGGTAATGGGGGACACTTCAGAGTCCCTTTAATGCAGGATTGTATCAGAAAAACAGCAGGACTCAGGCAGTGATCACTCCCTTGCATTCAGCACTGGTGAGGCCACAGTATAAATTCTGTATTCAGTTTTGGGCCCCTCACAACGAGAAAGAGTTTGAGGGGCTGGAGCAAGTCCAGAGAAGGGTAACAAAGCTGGTGAAGGGTTTGGAGCAGAAGTCTCATGAGGAATGGCTGATTAGAGCTGGGGCTGTTTAGCCTGGAGAAAAGGAGGCCCAAGGGAGACCTTACTACTCTCTACAACTCCCTGAAAGAGGTTGGAGCCAGGTGGGAGTTGCTCGTTTTTACCAAGTCACATAATGGCATTGCATTTAATGCTGCTGGCAACCCACATGCCAAATAAGATTTTAGCTACCTGTTCTGCAAGAGGACAGGATTAACTATCCTGAAAGTGCCTCAAGAGCCAGAGAAAGAGCCTGTAGAGCTAGAAAGACTAACACTAATAAAAAAGTGTATTAACAATGAGAGAAAAGTAGGTGACTTTTTCCTAGTCCAGAAACCACACAGTGCTCAAGTGAAAATTGTTCTTCCCAGTTAAATAGCTTTTAGCTTTTGTTTTACATGTCCTTTGTGTCTATTTTTGCTATAGAGAACATTGTTCAAACAATACAGCAAATGAAGGGCATGCCTTTGGATCCTCTGGGAATGACTGAGGTTCCTGAACATGTGTGTCTAGCATTACTTGAGATGCCCTTTCTTTTCTGTCTGACTTCCAGGAGCTGATGTAGAAGGACAATTGCTTTCCCAGAGGTCCAGTGTTGGACCTGACAGCCTTGCAAGGAGGGCTCAGATACCCTAAAGAACATGAAATGTCATCAGAGGGGCATGTTTACACACATTAGTCACTCCTTACCAGCATCTCTGTTTCAGAGTTCTTACTGAAACACTTCACTCTGTGTTAGCAGAAATAATGACACCTTCTTTCTGTTCCACAGCATGAACAACAATCAGCCCCAGGCAGCAATGACTGTCTGCTCACTCCTGCTGCTGGTCTCCGGTGGCAATGCCAGACTGCCACTGGATGTCAGAGTAGGGTACCCTCTCTCCAGGGTTGCATGATGAGGGGATGTTTTGGTATGCTGTGTATTCCATTTCCTGTGCAATTCTCGTACCCAAGTTTTAATAAATTATTTGACCTATATGGATTTGTGTTAGGCTCTGAACTCCACAGCCTTCCCCAAAAATCCTGATCACTTTCACTTCTGGGGAGTGAAACCCTCCCCAGATTCACAGTTGCCCAGAGAGGACATACAGGACACTGCAGAAAGGTAGTCACGAGGAATACCTCTGAGCTTTTTCTCCTTCCCACAGGAAAGCCCAGCAGACGCCAATGGATTTGGGCTGGCATTTTAAATCACGTTGCTCTCACCATTTTTTAACGTGTAGTCAGAGACGAAGCCACACAAGCAGGTGTGAGGACCCCCAGGTCCCAGCACAGACGGTGCTGGAAGGCAGAGGTGGGTGGGAGGCAGCAGTGCTGTGCTGGCTGCAGTGCCTGCAAGGAGCAACCAGGGGCATTAAGGGGCCTGTTTCCTTTTTAGGAAAATTATTAATGACCATGAGATGAAAAAGTGATTCAATACCAAAAACTTGCTGTGCAGCAGCTGTTGTTTGGAGATGGATGCAACTAAAAAGAGCAACACAAACCATACAGTGGATTTACCTCACTTGATCCAGTGCCTGAGCCAGGATGAGGAGCTTTGCTCTTTCTGTTGCTATTGCTGTTTCCAGCTGTTATTCTATGTTGTTTCTCTCAATGACAATGTCCTTTCACTTGAGAACTACTGTTTTCATTTGAACATAACTAAACCAATCCAGAAAATGAGACTGAAACCTCAGAGCAACGGCACACATAACGTCAGAGGTGAAATTATTTAACTCAGCTTGAAATATTACACAAGAGCCTCTTTTTATATAAGGGTGATCAGAAAATGTAAATTGCATCAGTTGTCCTGCATACCTGAAATTTCTGCCTGATTTCTCTCTCCGATGTCTGGCTATGAAAGTTCACTTTGGCTTGTAGGGCACAGGAAGTCTCACTGTGACACGGAAATACCAGAGTAAAAAGGTAAAAATGGGGTAGGAGGCAGGATCTGGACTCGGCCACAAGTCCACAGCATGCCAGGGGAACCTGTCTTGGAAAGATGGAAAAGAGTCTGCATTGTGATATCTAAACATTGATTTAAAGGTATTTTCTGGACTTGGTCTCCAAATCCAAGCTATTAGTCCGTAAAATTTTTTTCTGGAGTTCATGGCTGGTGGCTAAAGAGGATCTGTGGTGCAGATTGAGAACAGGTGCTGGGACAATTTCTAAGCTTTATGAGCATGAGCTGAGTGGTTTTCATTTTCTGATTTTCTGACACTTCCAGAAAAGGTCTTTAAATTCACATTGCTTATTTCTTCTTCTTATGGTTGCAGCCTGACATTTTTAATTTTCCCATTCAAGAGTTACATTATTTAATTGTCTTTCATAACTCCTGTTTTCACTGTAGAGGGAAGATTTTTATTAGGCATATTGGTTTTGATTAGTTTCTTCTGTTTGGTTACAGAACTCAAAATAGCCTTAATGCATGAAAACTCACAAATGGAACAAAGGAAGGGAGGGGGTAGCTGTATCCTAGGCCCAATTTTTCTCCTTCCAGTGGTAGTTGAGAGTCCCTGTGGAATTTGTAATCCCTACATAAGTTTATTAACTTTGCACACAAACCCTGCTTATGGCTTCGTTGTTCAAAAAAAAGTTTTCAAAGTTTTTCTTTATAAAAGTTATTGTCTTAACAGTTCTATGTGCTAGCAAGGGTCTGCATTTTCTCTAGAATAACTTTTAATTAGCCACCTGGCATAATTCAGTCAACTTTTTTTATTTTTAAGATAAAAGAACAACTGTCAGGAAAAAAAGAAGAGTGTTAAACATTGGAAACAGAAGAAAATCCTTTTCCTAGCCTCCTCCACACAATATTCATATTTTACATTATGGAATAATCATGGGAGAGAGCTGGAAGATCTCCTTGAATAGTCCTCCCACCATATGGAAGCTGGTGAAAGCAAATCTACAGAGGGGTTTTTCATGTTATTTCTTCCTGGTTTCACAGATACTTTTAAAGCATTCACAGCTGCTGTGTAATAAACTTTATTTTTTTGTGGCTTTAAGAGTGAAAAAGTCAAGTGCTAAAAGTATCAGTGTGTCCTTGACACCTGACTTCTTGCAGCCAGGTTCCCAGCTTGTGCTCCACGCTCGTAGTTGTTCCAGTTTCTGCTGATGAGCCTGACCCTCCTCTCTGCCATTTCTTGGTGATCTCATTACAGGTTATCACAATTCTACTCTGAACCTTTTTCCTCCCTACCTCCTCCACTGCAGATGTCAGCCACCTGCACTGTGTGCAAGGTCTTGCTTATTGACAAATCACTGCCAAATACCACTGGAAAAACATTTTGTGATGGATTTCAAGATCTTGCCACATTCCCATGTAAGTACCACTCATTCAGACCCTGCTTTGCTCTTCAGTATAATAGTTTAGAAGCAGAAATAGAAGTAGGCTTTATTTCTACTACTGCCTCTGCTCCCTTTTGCTCTTTTGGATCCCTGAATCACCCTTGTAAAACTTGGAAGTAGGTCTGCAGTCCCGTGTGGCAGGATAAGTTGACACTGGTGGTGCTGCTTGGAGTGACCAGAAAAACAAAACAAGTGGGTTTTCAGCCTCTGTGGACTTTTAGTTCACCTGTCCGAGGGCATCACAAAAATGGTTCATGGCCAGGAGAGGCACTCACTCAGGCCCTCCTGTTTGTCTGTATCAACAGGGAATATTCTATACCAACCTGGGTTTTTCTAAAACATGGAAAGCTCCTGATGGCACTGGATTTGATGCAAAAGTTTCTAGTAATTTCTGTTTCTGTGTGCTGGGACCATCAAAGTGAATGATGGCAGGAATGAACAGCCCTGGGAATAAGGCATAGTAGCTACCCGAACACCTATCTGGGGACTTTGCTGCAGCAGAGACTTAAACACAGTGGTAAGGAAAAGCTGTGTGTAAACCTTGTCTGCTCAGCTGCTGGGGAGAGCAAAATCCTTTGATTCCCAAGCTAGTAATGGGGTGGCCTGGGAGAATGAGCCCTTTGTGCAGCTGTGTCACGTTAAACAGCTCCTCTGCTGCTGTGGGCTGCTCTGGCTGTGTCACATCAATGGAAGAAGCAGGGTTTTAGTGCCTGGGGCCTGGCTGCTGGTTTGCAGCAGGAGAAAACAGCAGTGCCAGTCTCCACAGCTCTCTCTGCTCCTCCTGCGACTGAATGGTCCTGTCAGCACATCACAGACAAACAATTGCTGCACCCTCGTCAGTGATGAGGTGGTGTCTGTAGGAGAGTACAAGGACCTGTTCTGCTGACCACCCTGCATCACCTTTCTGCTCCTGCCCACTACATGCCCGCTTGTAAAGCATCCTGGGTGGTTTCTTCAGCCATAGACAATCAGTCTTTAAAGTTTTCTCCAGAGCTAACATCACACATGCCAACTAATTCAAACACTGCATCTCAGTTTTATCATTCATAACTACTGTGCTTGAACTACTCCGTGTTAAGAGAAGGCTAATTTTGGTTATATTGTGAAAGGATGCATTTAATTAATGAAATTTGTAGAGAACTTGGTTTAAAAGGACTTAACTCAGGAATTGGTTCATTCAAATACACACCAAAATGTATATTAAAATCATTTAGGAGCAAAATAGGCTGATCCCCAGTCCTAGCACCACATAATCTACATAGCACTGTCACAAGGGAGGATTGGCACACCTGCAGGAAGGTAAAGCTGAGAGGTTGTTTCCCTGTACAAAAGGAAGAGGCAACTTGCCCAGAGCACCTGCTCTGCATCTGCTCTTCATCTTAACGTGAGAAAAAAAAAGTGTTGTTGCTCTAAAAGCCTTTCTGAGAGGTGTTTGCTCAGGGTGAGCCATAAAAAACAGTTAGTGAGCCTCTCATCACAGCTAAGGTACTGAAACAGCTAAGGAATGCTGTTACTTTTTTAAAAAGTCTTTAATTTTGGAGAAATGTCTCCTTTTAAGTTTTTTTTAAAAAACCCTTTTTGTAGCCTTGCATCACCATTGTGCTCTCCAGTGTCCTTATATGAATGTACTGTCTTTTCTTTACATCTTACCTAGGAATAAATCTACCCCCAGGTAAGCTGGTGAGCAGCATGGTACTGTGCTACTGCCAGCCTGGCCACTCTAAAAGGCCAGGCAGTCTTTTAGTGTTCAGCATGCCCTTCTCAGTGTATTGCTCTAGGGCATGCAGAGGGTACCAGGATGTATTTCCACTAAGGTATACTGCCCAATTTACTAAAATGGGAAGACTGAGTGGAAGAAGCCTCTTCCAGGGGTTGATATCTGGAAGTAACTGGTGAAGAAACTCCTCGCAGGAGAGCACCCATGCTCTCATCTTCCTTTGTGAATCTTCCAGGCTCACAGGCAGATATATTCTGTTGTGGAGCCTCTAATCACTCAGCCTGGCTATTTTGTCCTTGTCCTGGCTGTTAGTGAAGCTGCTGAAGACTCAAGTGGGAGAGAGTAGCATCAAACAAGAGACAGAGGCAGGGAGAGATGCTGATCAGACTCTGCTGCGTGAGAGGACCTGTTATTGGTATGTCCCTGTT
Organism: Vireo altiloquus; assembly: GCA_013396875.1. NCBI lineage: Eukaryota > Metazoa > Chordata > Aves > Passeriformes > Vireonidae > Vireo > Vireo altiloquus. Next base: position 1,747,664 of record VZRF01015809.1, read on the forward strand.
GTACTTATTCCTAGTCTTTAGTGAGTAATGAGAGATTCAAGAAACTGTTGCTTATTCAGGTTCCACTCTGGAAACTAGAGCAGACATTTCATTATGACTTCTTTGGCCACATTTGCTAAAGACCCGTTTCATGTGATATGGTGCCATAAAAGACATCCACAAGAGAGGCCATAACTTTAATGTAACACTTTTAACCAATCAGCCACCAGCCAGGTTGGTCTAGGACCACCTGGATTTCCTCTTGGCTGAGATTCAATGCAGAAATCGCCTAAGTGATGCATGTTGCATCTCTGAGTCTGCTGGGCCAAGGGGCAGAGGGCTTGAAGAGCCAAGAGAAAGATGAGCAGAAGGGTTTGTTTGGGTCAGGCTGCCTGTAGCTGTCCTAAGGTCAGGTCCTGGTTATTTGAGAACAAGACCAGTCTTTGCTACCCTGGAGGGTGAGTAGAAGCACATTCACACACAGGTCTCCTCAGGCCCCAAATGACAGCTAGTTATTGGCTTTGCAAGAGTTCTCCAGGACAGATACAGGATCCTGAGCAGCTTTATGCTGGCTTTTCTTTTCAGCTCTGCTGGCTGATGCCTGGGTTATTTTTTTTTCCATTTGCAAAGTCATGTTGTTGAGCAGTCCTTCGCTTGTCTAGGGGTGGTATGTAGAAGATCTTCAAAATATCTGATACAGTTCTAGAAATGGGAGAGCAGCTTTGCAGATGTGATACCCATCACTTATGGCAGTGGGCAGGGGGATGCCAGTGGGAATTTGGTAGTCTGAGGCATGAAGGCATGGAGGAGCTTGTGAGGCTTGGTGAGGGCTGAGGCAGAGCCAGCGCCAGCCAGGTGGGTCTACACACCTGTAAGGGAGGGCTGGAACACAAGCCAGAGCAGAGACTGTGAGAGCAAGCAGAGACCACAGACCTGCACACAACTCAGGGCTGAGCCCAAATAAGCAGATGTACAATGTAAGCCATGCAGAAGCAACTGTGACAGCAAAGGTGTCATTTGTGTCACACAGGATAGATGTTGTGCTTTTCTCATTGCTGTGAGACATGAAGAGAAAAAGCAGTTTTAAAGTAGCTCAGCAGTTGAGTCTTTTTATTGATTCAAGACTTCATATCACATATAACAGAGTGGAAAAGCACTATCAGAGAGACAGATGGTAACAAGTCAGCTTTAGGTGGACATGAATCATTTCATACTGAAGGTTTGGAAGTGATGCCATGATTTTTGGAGCTTACCTGTCTCTTTGCTATTGGTGCCTAAGGTGCTTTCTCAGAAATAGTTCAAAGGACACATTCCATATCCTTGGATGCTGTGATGGAGAAGAATGGTTTCTTGTCAGCAAAAAAAAGTCTTTCAAGGTGAGGAACTCTAAGTTATCACTCAGTACCACCTGATAATCTGTGATGACTGTATGTAAGGAAAAAATGTGCTCATAGAAGAGGAAAAAAAAGTATATGATAGATTTTCCTTGAGATGACTCAATGGCGAAAGGTGTGGGAGGACACTAGAAAGGGAGGAAGAAATTATGACCTCAGGGCTAGATCCAGACGGAAATGTCAGCCCTCCTGGAGACTGCGACTAGATTCAATGGGGTAAATATAGGGTCTAAATATTTAGAAAAAATTTCAAGAGGTTTTTTGAGTTACATTTATAGATTGAATGATTGCAATCAATTGTGCTCTATTTCACCAGCTTTAATTACGCTGCAAAAGTTTTTGGTTTTTACAAATAACAAAGAAAAACAGAATTTGGTTTTCAATTCCTTTATACAAAAATAGCTCTTGCATTAGATTATACAGTAGAGAAGTTGAACATTATTATTTTCTTTTACAATATACGCCATCTGTGAACATAAACAGGTTTGTTATATATACGACCTGGCTTGTTATCAGACATTGCAATAGTCTACACCCTGTTGACACAATTTTTCAGTCAGTGGGGTTTCTTGTGATAATGGGCAAAAATGCAAAGTGAAACAAAAGAACAAAGCAGAGGCCAAAAGTCACAGAAAGAAAAAGGAGAAACTACCATTTTTCTACAGACCTCAGGGTCTGACCATGGTGTGGCTTTACTAACATAAAGGGTACAAAGATCTTCACTATCTTCCAGGAGTTTTCTGCTATGCTGCAAAAGAGCTACTTGATTGTGCTCGTTTGTAGAGTAGCACCAGCAAGGTCACTTCTACAGGGATAAGACACATTGGAGGATATGTCTTGTTTCTCTCATACATGCTTTTTTAAAACAAACAGAAAAACAAAAATAGAGAGAACTCATCCTTCCAGCTGAGGAACAATGTAATTCCTAAATTATAAAAAAGCTGGCTCATATTTCACCTCTGATTTTAATAATAACTTTAATTCTGTATAATTTTAGGCTGGTGGTTCAGTCTGTAGGATAACAGAAACTATTGTACTAGTTTTGGAGCCTCTAATAAATCTGATAAAACTTTCTTCTTCCTGAAAATTCCAAGTATTCCACATAATCATTCATAACCCCTCCCTTCCTGATATAAAGCAGATCTGTGCATGATCAGAGCTGAGGTGCTGCAGGAAGAAAAGATAAAGAAGTTTTTCTCTTCAAAAGACATTTTAAAAGAGGTGTTTACCTAATGCTCATGTATGATAACCCCATTTTGTTTAAGACCTTACCAAAGATTATTCTCTGTCTGACTTCTGTCTAGAAAAAGCCTTCAGAAAAGTTATCTTTCAAGAGTTCCCAGAGCTAAAATACTTTAAAATAATCTCCCTATCAACCTGAGGAGATTCTAATATAGGAAAATAATTTTTCTCTCCTAAATTTTCACTCTCTTCACTATCTCTCTGGTTGCTTCCCTTTTGTTTGAAGGGTGAGGTAGATTTGAGAAGCTTGTTTTGATCTGGCAAAGTTTTGCAGCATCAACTAACTTGTGAGCATAAGCAATTTTTTCAACTGAAAGTTTGAATCTAGATGTGACTTTATTTTTAAATTTAAAGCCTATAAATATCAAGTTCTTAATTTAAAAAGACAAGATGTTAACATTTTCTGTCTCATTATATCAGTGTCAGTATCTCAGCAAAGTAAATTTTTAAATGTATTTGAAAAATTTCTTCTCGGTTTTCGTTTCTGTGCACTCATATGATATGTATTCAATCCTAAATAATTACCTAGGACCCGAAAGTAGAAGATGTGCTCATGCATATTTGGACAACACTGTTTTATTTCAAAAGATATTTTTGGAGACAGAGAAACACATTATTAAATATGCTGTATAGTATACTAGCTGCATTTCCATCGTGAAATGTTTGTATTTTCAGTCGATATCGGTTGATTTTCTGTCAGTGGGAAAGGATTCAGTGGTGGCCATGCTGGGTGTCCTGGAACTCTAATTCATCCAGCCTGCATCATATAACCTTAACTTACAACCAAGAAGAAAACTTGATGGTAGAATGAGAGCCAGAAAAACTCCTTGAAAATTAGGCAATTCAGGGAGAATTCTGGCTGTCACATCCTTTTTCCCCTATGAGAACAAACCCAACATTTTTTACACTTATAAATAATGTTCGTTCCTTGGGAAAAATTGATCAGGGATTTCAGGTGGGAGTGTGGACATTGGGTCTACACTGATGTTTCCCATGCCCTGCTCCAGCTGTAGGCACACAGGGAGCAATAGGGAATGCACGGAGAGGGACTACACTTGTGAAATCCTAACTCATGTGTTGCTCTGTGCTGGCCATGAGTGCCTGCCAGGCTGACAGCAAGCGGGCTTTGCTCAGCCACGGCAGCTTTTCAGACCACCCTATCACAGGAGAGATGAGGATTCAAAGCCACTGCACACTGAGAGAAGCCTTTGACCCAAGACCTCAACAGGGAAGAAATCCTGTTTCTTCCCTTGTTCTCAGCTGGGCAAGGAAGATTGTTTTGTGGTCTGGGATGACATTAAGAGGTGGATGATGCTGCTAGCTCACTGGATGGGGTTCCTGCTGCCTGCTCAATTCACTCAGCTGAATGCCTTACTGCTGAAATAAACATTTGTCTCACTTTTTTCTGCCCCCTCCTTCAGTGTATACTTCTCTTTCCATGACCAAGAAAAAGATGTTACCAGTCAAATTTGTTCTTCCATAAACCAGAGAAAAATACATCCTAAAATGAATCCTGCTTTCCCAATGGAGACTGGAAGCTTTTTTTTCTGATTTTGTGGATTCCCCATTTACATCGTTACATGGATGTTAAAGTCAGGGATTTTCAGAGAGATTAGTGTAAGGGGATGGAACATAAATCCAGACAAAAGAAATTTCCGCTCCCATGACAACAGAAAAGGTAGTGGCCGTTTCTTTTATGACTCTGGAAGAAGCTACATCACGGCATTTAACAATTCCCTAAGAATGTCAATGTGCCATAAACAACAGCCCTAGGAAATGGGAGGTCAGGATATCAGTACTACAATTCATTACCAGAAATGTGTCAACTGATTCAAAAGAAACCTCTCTTTGTCACAAAATCTTTGTATCATCACTGGTGATTGCAATGAAATCCCTTACACATACCCAGATATGGATTACAGTCCATGGTAGCATGTAGGAAAAAGTTCCAAATAAGGTACTGTATGTGTAGCACAGCTAAACATGGGTCTTGCTTTACTGAAAAAAATGTGGAGGGGGAAAATATATAAATTGAGGTCAGTGCTGCCTTATGTGTCCATCAGGTTTCTGCAGAGAAATCCATGGAACAGGTCTTGCTGTTCGCCAGGGAAGGAAATTTAATGAAAATCATGTCATTTTTCATCTTTAAAGTAGAGATTGCCAGCAAGATGATTTCCAGATGAATGTGTCCTCTTCCAGTCTCACTGATTTTTAACAAATGAGAATAAAGTATCCTAAAAACAAGTACCCTTCTTTTTTATATTTTTATTTTTTAAATGGGAGCTGCCTGAGTCTTTGTGTACATGCAGATTTATTCCAGTCCACGAAAGACTGTGAACTGTTTTGCATATGAAGAGCTCCTTCACAGGAGGTCCTTCATTCCAGGTTCAGGTTTCTGCATGCAAAGTCAAGTATAAACTTATGTGCACTAGTTTGAAACAAGCGTAAAATAAAACAAGGAATGGTTTTTATTCAGTGGCCAAAATGATTTATCTAGAGCACCATAAAACAGGCAAAGCATAAGTTCTCAATTTTCATAAGAAGTGTACAGGGTCAGACATCATTGTAACTCAGAGAAAGACTCTTGCCAGACACTTTTTATCAAACAGAATTGTTGGAACATGGTCAATGACTTCAACATTCACAAAAGAATGTATATTATAGACCAAGGTCCTACTTTGGTTTTGTTTGTCTGCTTTGGTTTTTTCCCTAATTGTTGCTTTTCCATGCAATTTGTGAATCTACCAAGACAGTCATTCTTTTCAATATATATTCTTGTATGTATGTGTGTGTATATGTGTAGGATAAGAAAATAATTGTTTGCCATTAGAAAAGTCTCTGGATAAGTTTGTGGGCAACAGCTAAGAGCTCAAAAAAGTGTAGTGAAGATGTCTGATTCAGGGAAAAAGAGTAAATCCAAGGAAAAGCTGCTGCAGAGGAGAGGACAGACACAAAACTGATTCAAGGGCTTTTCACTATTTGTATGCAAATAATAGAAACTAGCAAATGACTCAGGATAAACCTGGTCAAGATCATTATCACTGTAACCAGAAATGGATGTTCCCACTTACTAAAACTGGGAAAGACAGGATGCATTGCAGCTGTTGTAGATATTCTCAGCAGCTCAACTAAATGAGCAGCCATTTACTCTGGGTAAATTCTTGTTTAAAAGTAGAGGTGAAAGTTAATCTATTCTCTTGTTTCCTCTGGTGGTGTCTATGCTGTGTATGGCTGCATTGCTGTGTGCTGACCTCCTGGTTGTCAAATACATACAGCTCTTCTGGGGAACACAGGCGAAGGTGGAGGAATACAAGACCAGACAGATGTGTAGTAGGATGATTGATGCTGTGTAACAATTGTCAAAATATGTCCACAAAAAGGACTTTTTGAAGATCATACTGGGAAAGAAAAGTAAAGGAGGAGCAGCTTGCACAATATGATCTTCAACAGATATTTATATCCAAGAATCTTGAAAAACAGAGGAGATAATGCAATTATATTATTTCATTCACAAAATACAGGACTGTACCAGCATGGCTTTACTTTTGATGGTTTGAGAGACTTCCCATGCACTCCAAGGCAGAGAGGTGGGTTCAGGGCAAGAACAGGATGACTTGCTCTGACCAAGGGGCCAGATCCCTTGCTACTATCCCTGCTACATGATCACATCCAAGACTAGGCTATGACACTGCATTCCCATTAAACCTCTGAGCTGGTGACCTCCAGCTGTGACTATCAGTACCACAAAGTTGTACAAAGCAGCAGCCTTGGCATGCCACAAACTCATCTGATAGACTTCATGGAGTATAATGGATCATGCAAAGTGCTTACACCATGTCAGACAGACAGCTTGGCACAGAGCTGGCTGCACAGTGACCTCCAAGTTGATTTGTAGCCAGTTGCTTTCCTTCAAAGCAAAAAGTTTGCCTAAAAGTGTTTGGATTGAGGATTTAGAAAATGTGAGAGGGAGAAGGAAGAAGAAGTACTCCAGGAAAACAGCCAAGTTTATAGCTGAAAGAAAGGCAGAGATGACTGAATATAATTCTTGGGAGAACTGTTGGCTGGTGTGCCTCAGTTCTTGAGAAGGCACTTGAGCAAATCTCCCCTTGATAATGAAGCTCAAAGCCTCAGAGGTTGGAAGGTCCTGTTTTTTTGACAGAGTCTACTGTAACAAACACCTCTCTTGGAAAAAATATTAACCATTACTCCCTGTAAAGGAAGTGCTTTCATCCACAGATCAGACATATTGCAAGTTGCAACTCATTAAAAAGATTCTCTCTGGGCTCCTGTCCAAAATTAGTGCCAGCTTTCTCCAAGCGTTTGAGCAAACACAACTGCCACCATCAGTGCCACCTTCTTTTGGAAAAATCCTTTGATGCTCAGAGGCTGTGGGAGTCAGCCAGCCACTAACACGACTGCAGTTTCCTCCTGCTGCTTACAAGGTACTACCAGGCTGAACAAAGCTGCATGGCTGCGAGATCCCACAGCACGAGGTCTTCTAAGCCTGCTCACCTCTGAGGCGTTGTGTGGCTCCAGAGGTGAGTTATCTAACTGGGATGTAGGTGTGATACTGGGTGCAGCTGTGTAAATGCCAGCAGAGAAGCAGAAAATGTTCTAGTTCAATCACAAGCGTGTCTTACAGCAACACAATGTCATTTCACTTTTTCACTATGCAGGTGTCCAGGTTTTTGATGAAATTCAGTGGGAGAACAAGGCTGCTCATACTGGGATGGAGAGAGGCCAGCCTGCTCAGAGCAGAGAGCCAAAGGTAATAAGCAGGAAATGTGTAAGGAGGAAGAAAGTCTGAACTCATGCTTCTTTTGGGAATGTAATTCCCTTACAGCAGCCTGCAGTGCTGTAGCAAGCCCTAATAAAGATATAGTCTTCCAAACACCCATGGATTTGGATGCTGACACCAATGACAAGGAATGGAGCCAGTGAGGGGCTTCCTATCTCTTTGCCAGAGCCAAGTAGTCATTAAATAAGGGTGAAGTAATTCTGGTGTCAACTCCAGAAGTGCTTGGGGGAACAGGTAAACATCAATATTGCATTTGCAGATGTCAGATGCCTACGGGATTACATGGCTGCTGAGCAGGGAGCTGAAGCCAGGTGCCTGCAGAAACAGGCATCAGGAAAATGAAGGTATTGTGAGCTGGCTCTAACACGAGATTTCTCTGCTATGGAGGTCTGTGTAAGGATTGCAGGGGAGTGTAGTTTGGCAGGTCTCCTTGGGGCAGCTGCTTGTGCTGTGGGGTACATCCCAGGCAGGCCTCAGCCCAACCCTCAGTGTGTTTTACATACAGCACTTGCTCCAGGCAGGAGTTTCAGGCCCAGCTCCTTGGATGCTGAGTCCCCTGTGCCACCACACAACACGGGGATGTGTTTGAGAAACACTTGCTCTACATCCTCTACCAACTTGCTGTGAGGGGAAGGATAAAGGGGATTTTAATTGCTAGCTGGTTTTCTCCTAGGGAAAGCAGGAGTTTTAAGAGGGCACTTCAGTTCACTAGATAAAAGAGAGACTTAATGTTTCATATCTGGAAAAGATCTAACTGATGTTTTTTTTGTGCCTCACCACGGCTGGAATCCTCACTATTTAATACAACTTGGCACTTAGAGTGTGCTAGTTAAGGACAAAGAATTGTGCAAATATTAATTAACCTTCAAATAATAGGAGAAAATCCTTTTTCAGAGGGGAAAACCCAGTTGGCAGAAATCTTAAACAAGGTCACACACATAGCATCACTGTTTTTTCAAAATCCTGTGCTTTGAGAGAAGATCCTCAGGAGGAGGGGAATAGCCTCAGGAATAGGGACCTAGTGAGGACTACTGAAATGACTGATGGGAGAAGGGGACAAGCCTTTTGCTGAGCCAAGCAAAGAAGAAATGCCTGAAGGATATTGGAGAACAGGGGTGGGCTGCAGAACATATTCAAGGACAGAAATAACAGGTGTGCCGATGAGAACAAAACAGAACAAGCTGCTTCCAAAGAAGCCCTGACAAACAGGGATTAAAATAATTGAAAGGTTCCTGAACTACAGCACAAAGTACAAGGTGTTAGGTTTCACCTCTATTGGTTAATTAAGTGTTCCAGCAATGGCACTTCAAATGTCAGCACTTGCCAATATTTACTGCTGAGTGACCAGCTCAGCTGAGGGTCTGGCCCTGAGAAGCAAAGGGTTCCTTTGTGATCAAAAAAGGAAATATGATGGCAAACATGCTGGCAAATATAAGTAGGAAATAATTTTAAAAGATGGCAAAGGCATATCATATTCCCTCTCAAACCAGATACAGCAGAACCTAGTTTTAATTTCAGTGGCACTCACTGTGTGGAACTACCATGCAGAGACTTGAAGTATATTGCACGGTAATACTGAACCCACTGACTTCCAAAAGAGACATGAAAATGCATCTTAAAAAAAAAATGGCAGAATATATTCCACAAAATGAACTCTTTTTTTTTCTTTTTCCTTTTTTTGCCAGGAGAAATGTTCTCTCCTGAGATGCTGCTTACCTTTTCACATCTAGCAAGAGTCTTGAAAAGAATTTAGCGCAGGTGCCAGTTGAAAAAGTCACCTGCAGTCCTGGGATTACTTCTGACTTCTTACTTTCCTTTTAAAGCAAAAGAACAATGCAACTTGACAGTATTATCAAGCTGCCCAGAAAGCCAGTTTTAAAAGATTCAGTGCCTAAATAAGATTTTCAAATAGTCTTTACTGGTTTTTTTACTCCATGGCCCTGCAAGTTAGTGTTCAGGTGGAGGCTTATTGAACAACATTTTTCCTGGATAACACCAATATCAAAAGTATCCAACTATGGGTTAAGCCTGGTCTTATGGATCTGCCATTTCTCATTAAATAATTTTGCCATTCTGCAGCAATTTGATTCAGTAGTCAATTTGGCCAATTCTGGAGCATGACTTCATTGGCTTAATGTATCTTAGTGACTTACAAGTTCAGTACAGCAAGCTCCCTCCTTAAATCAAGGTTCTTTGGTAAATCTTTCTATAAATGGAAATCTAAATTTCAATGTCTGTGCTCAATAAGGTATTGTTAACTCCATAGAAAAAATCTATCTATCTATCTATCATAATACCATTTGGGAAAACTAAGCCTATTACCAGAAAATTCAGCTCTTTTCAATTTTCAGTTATGCGTTTGAAAAGTAGGCCATTAAAATGACAGGTGAGGGATGCAGAGCACAGATTCTAAGTGATTCCTACCTATAGATACATGGGATAACTTAAAAACTGGAATTAAATCCTTTGTAAAGAAATGGCTAAAAGACAAGAAGGTTTTTCCGAAATGCAGCTGGTGAGGAATTTCTAAGACTGGGAGAGTTTTAAATTCCCCTTTGGTAGCTATAAATAACTTCTCAGTCAATATGAAAATCAGGAACAAACATGATTTTGTTGTACCGTGCTCTTGTCCTCTGAAGTCACTGAAGGGCTACAGAGAACATAATTTGGCACGTGATGTCTTTGTTACTTGACACTTGCCTGTATTTCTTGCATGACAATAAGTGAAACGATTGCAACTCACAGAATTTTGTTCCTTTTCCCTTGGTGGCAATCTGGGGTGATTACACTGATACCTGTTGGGGGATCCTAATTCCACAATAATATCAGAGCCAAATTTGCCACCCCACAGCTCAGTTCTTAACCATGGCCTTAAACTTCTCAGTGCACTGGAAAATGTTATGAGGCAACTGCTGGGTTACTGTGTTTGGCACACAGTGCTTGCCAAAATGCAGGGCTATAAAAGAGGCTTTAAAGGACCTTACAAGAACAGGTATCCCCCAGTGAAATGGCATTGCTCATACTCATTATACGCTTTGGAGTCTTTCCAGAAGCCTAAAGATAACCATGTTGATTCTGGACTGCAGAACTCCCTTCAGTTCCCAGTGCACATGGATATATGTAGCACAAGTGACAACGTGGGATATGATGGAACAGGTAAGGAGACTGAGTACACTGCTGACATCTAAAACACTTGCAGTTTGCAACAATCTTTTAATTTTCCGGTTACATTTCTTTGGGATCAGATTGTACTTATTCTTTCACCTAGACAGTCTTCCTGCCTCCTTGATGTTTACAACCAGGTATTTATATGCAGCAGATGCCTGTTATCTCAGCCTTCATTCTTCTTGTGTAAGCAAGGCAAGCAGTTTTAGGGTCTTCTCCTATGAAGACTTTCCACAATTCTTTACCCTGCATCAGCTGCTATGTACCTTTTACAGGATGAGATTCTCTTTCTGGGGCAGAAATTACCAGCACTGTTTGCTACTTTCCCTGTCAGTCACTGCTTGCTCTTTTCAAGTGCATTAATATTTCATGTTGTGCTTGATGCATCAGTGTATCTGTTCCATATTGCAGATGTATTGTGAGATTGACTTTACCAAACTGGGAGCTTTCAGCCATCCTTTGCTCAACTGTTATGTCCTCTCACCATTTGTTTACTTTGGTTTAAGGTTGAAGCAATGTTGATTACTCCACCTAATTCCATGACCCCTGGGGTCTCACTGGAGAATCAAAAGGAGCAAGAAGTAAGATAAAGGCAGAGGACATCACATGTTCCTTGCTAAAGTAAGACACGATGGAGATCATCTGTTACAGTAGGCAATCGTCTTCAAGCAGGGGTAGAAGGGTACATGCACTTGGAGCCTCAGGTGTCCTGCTTCATCTGGTACCTCAGCTGAAACATCTAAAGCAATAGTCCAATCTAAAACACGAGGCTGCAAGCTCTGGTAACTGAACTAAGGATGTCTGCCCTGTCCCCCAGTTGCAGTGAAGGTGTGCTGGAGGGAGGAGAGAACAGCTGGGTGCAGAGTCAGCTGCGATTTCCCTAGCCAGAATCAGCACTGAATTTCTGATAGAGCCTTTACTGTGCCTGCTGTCATCATCATTGATAAGAAGTTAGTCCTTCAGCTCAAGTGATAGAGGTGTTCTGTGGGGCCTGATAAGCCCTCTGGTCAGGACACTGGAGCGCCCTGCGACGTTGGTCCCAGAAAGTTGTTCCTAGGGAGGTTAGGGAGACAAAAAGACCTCTCCCCAGTATCCTTTGTTGTGTTATGTTAATGTACCCCAGTTCTACTTCCTTGGTTGGCCCACTGGCCTCCTCCTCTTTTCCTATCCTATATGTCCCAGACCTAGAATGTTCTCCCTTCCCTGTTCACCCACTGGCCCTTGTTCCCCTGCCACTCCCTCACTGTTTCCCCACTGCCTCCCATACTCTAGCTCCTCCTGTGTACCTCCCCCTTGCTCCTGGACTATTGGTCCCTGCTGCTTTCTCCACCCCTACCTCGCCTGTACTTAAACCTGGACCCTTCCCTGCTGCTCGCCTTTGGTCCCTGGTTTTTTTTTGGTGTGTGGCTGTAATAAACCTCCATGTGGAATACCACAGGAGGGCCCTTCCCATCTCTTTGCCGTTGGTCCATCTAAGAAGCTATCCAGTGTGTGAATGCGTGCGTGTGTGGCACTGACCAAGAGCTCAGTCGGAGATGCTTCCAGAAGGTTGTGGCATTGTGCCACCCATGGCTACAGTGTCCCTTATGGGACTGAGAGCTCAGTATCCAGTCCTGGCCAAAACCCCTGCCAGAGGGAATGTTACCCTTGGCTGCAGAAAGCAAGAAGCTCCGCTGACTTTGAAAATTCAATATAACCCTTTCTTGGTGTTATACAGGCAGCAGTGTGTGAGAGTGATGTGAGTTATTGATTTATCCTTCAACTTCTGTCCTTCATTTTATTCACATAACTTTATATCACAGGTTTTATGACTGATAGAAAAAAAATTGTATTTCCATATGCATTAAATGTTTCTTGTGCTAATTTCCCTAAAGGACATGAGCCATTAGTGACACAATCCCTCTGTCCTCCCCATCATCTCTGATCACCTGTATCATCCAGAACCTGCTTTTGCCTCCCAATCAGAGAATCAGAGAAGTCTCAACAGAAGTGCAGATGCTGAGTAACAAATAAACATTACTGTTGCTCCTGGGTGAAGAAGAGTATTTGTATGAAGACAGCCACAGCCTAAATGTCTTTTCAGACAGGCACTGGCTTTTATAAATGGTTGTAAGTAAGAATGCTGGTCAAACTGAGCAACAGCTGCTTCAAATATGAACAAAAAACCATACTAGGTCAGTTCTGTTACTCATATGATTTTCTATCACACTTGATCTGAAACACTGAGAATATAATCCCTAGCTGTTACATCCAATCTCCTGTTTGCTGATGGATTCCTCTTCTGCATGATGGTTTGCTACGGTCTATCGCTGAGAGATAATGACACATTTCTTAAGCATATTGCATTCTCATAAGAAAACAAAAGAGAAAAAAATGTTTGTACCTATATCCTACTTCTTCAGTCAGTCACTAAAATTGGTCGACTCTCTTCTGTTTCTTTCTTTTCATTCAGGATTTTTTTCAAATAATTGATTTATCATGTATCTAATGATTTCTGTTTTTCAACTTGAAAAATATTCATACCCTGGCTCACTGCTGTAGTATTTGTCATCAGAATAACACCATAAATCATTTTGATCTTAAGATCTGACTGGGAAGGTGGAGAAAGGTCTGGATGATTTAAAGTCATGTGCAGAAGAGATCTGAAAAATTTTCTGCTTTTGAGAAAGATTTTAATTAGCCAATAATAATAAGGCTTTGCTGGAATTAGGATTTCTCTAGAAACTGGATACTGCAAAATGTGGGGTTGTTAGAACAACAGTTTGCATGTGTGGAGAACTTCAGAGGTATTTTTTTATGGATTTGAGTATTGTATTGCCAGGAAAATCTTATATCACTGTTAGCTTTGGTGTTCGTGTAAAAGCTCAATGGCTACAAGCATTGTTAAGTGAAGTATTCAACCAAGGACCTCCTGGGAAGATGCCTTTGGTGATGTAGAATTAAAAATATGGCTTACCTCAGCACAGGGAGAGTGGAGGAGAGTCACAGCTTGTCAGAGTCACAGGGAAATGCCACAAGAGCATGGGTTTGACCAGGTAGACACAAATTGGTTAGTAGGGTTTCTGTCCGGCCAGGGGTCCAAGGCTTCTGCTCTGACAACCAGGAGCTGGAGATGTGGACATGCAGCGAAGCAGAGAGATAGAAGATTCAGTTTGTTCATTATTATATGCCTGTCCAGGGTATATTTGCAATCCTCCTGCTCTGGCTCTTGAGACACAGTCCCAGTTCTGCCCCATGGAGGTATCTTTGCAAGATATGAACATACAAAAGTAGATTAAGGAAAGTGAGCAATGATTCTCACTTTCCAGGGCGGTTTGGGCACTTCGGTATGTAGCACGAAGATCATGGCCATGAAAAATAATGCAAACAATAATTTCAAAACAGTTTTTGATTTATCTATACCTAGATATATCTATCATCTATATCAATATCAAGATGATCTTTCAAATTAAACTCTTTTTTTTTTAATGCAGGAACACAATAAATAAAACAACACAAAAGCCATATTGTTTTTTGCGTGATAAATAATTTCAGCAATTTCAGACTCTTCCATTTTAAAAAGAGTGATATATGGCAAAAATACTTAGGCCCAAATTAATTTTTATTATAGAATAATATTTACCACTTCTATTTTTGTAAGGAGTACTTGCTTGGTCTATAAGATCAGGTGATCATGTTGTCCCCTTCATATCTGTACTGCTATAAAATGGGCTTGGTGATAAAGGTATCACTGCAAACAAAATATTATCCAGTCTTGGAATGTGCTACTTAGCTGGTCTCCAACATACTAGAAAATGTCATTTACTAGGTTTTGACTGTATTCCATATTCTTGGATACAGTTAGAGAATTTCTTCAAATACATTTTAAAATCTATTTTACTGACACTATCATAGGAAGAAGAAACATTAGCATTGTCTTTTTAGATTAAGAACTTGGATATAATGTGCTTAAAAAATGAAGTGCCATTTAACTTCAAAGTTACAGTTAAAGATGCTCAAGTTTCCAAGTCAGCTAATGCTGCCAAATTTTGGTAGATCAACACACGCTTTTCAAATCTGGGCTTATAAAAAAAACAACCTGAGGGAAGAATGTTGTTGATGGAGTGAAATCTAGAAATGTATACTGACACACAGCAAGGAATTGGTGATAACTGCTGTGTGCAGTCTTCATGCCTGCAATATACCCACAATTCACTTAATATGAGAGAAAATGGCCAGCTGGTCCTGTTGAACTGCAGGCAGCAAGCTGTGCTCCCTTACCATTAAACTCAGGAAAAACACTTTTCTTGAAAATGTAACTTTTCAAAATGACTTGAACTATTCTGTACTTTTCCACAGATATTTCCATAAATGATTGGCTCTTCTAACTGACTCAGACATTTGAAAGAAGAAGTTTCAAGCTGTGGTCAATAAACGTACCTGTTCTCAGAATTTATTTTGCAAAGAACAAAATGTGACTGATCTTCTAATGTACTGTAAGGTGAAAATAAGACAGAAGTTTAATAATGATGAAATCAAGCTTTTCCCAGAGGATAAGGTATACATTCTTGCTTCGTATCTGTTGGGTAGAGCACCATTATTGTACTAACCAAGTTCTCATGCTTGGGTACAATAATGTCATTTACCACTATCTTCAAATAAGGATGGTACATAAAGACAAAGCCGTAATTAGGATTGCTGTATCTAAATATATGGAGCAGTTAGGTGGAAAAAGTGGTGTAAAATTATTTTTTGATCCTTAAAGACTCTAAATTGTTTCTGTCTCACCCTTCTTCTTAATTTAATTTACCAAAAATAAAATCACAGTATAATTTGGGAAAACATTAAACAAACAACACCAAGAAGTCTCATCAATCCTCTCAGTTTACATTTACTTTATATAATTCTTATGCTATAAAACAGAAAAGAAACACAGGCATTGTGGACAGCATGTGGATTAAAACAAGCTGCCCTTTCAGAGGCATTTGTCCTTTACACAGCTATTACTTTCTTCCAGCAGTGAATCTGTACAAAGGTTTCCTGCACAGGGAATAAAGTAATGGATCTATTTAAAAAGGACAAATATTATACTGCAGGCCATATCCATGCTATCATGGCCAAACAGATGCTAGAGAAGCAGCATTTAGACATTGTTTTTGCAGAAACAAAAGGTTTATCAGTGGAGTGGTATAACATTAACAGGAGTACTGACCTACTTACACACCATAACACTCTGAGGAGCCTCTGGGGAGATTGGAGACCCTGGAGCAGGGCATGTTTTACAAGCCGAGTCATGAAACTATGACCAAGAGCACAACTTTTTTTGTAGCAGCTGTTTATTGTTGACAGAAAAATATCGGGCAAATTTATTATGGTCTTAGTACAGCTATTTAAGCTTTGCTTGTCTAATTCTCTACTGGTTGCTCTAGGCTTCCACTACATTCATTGGAGAACAACCCACACATGCAATCTCTCTGACCTACTTTAACTAACTACCTTCAGATGAGAAGAATTTCTCCCTGGATGTGCCTGCTTCTCCCAGCTGCCTATAATGGGAAGCAGTGTAAATAGCTGAGAGTTTGGAAACTAACTTTTTGAGAGCTAAGTGAGATAGGTCCCACCTGTGGTCTAAGAAGAGTTCCTCCATGACTTACAAACACCTGAGCTAAGTTTTGTGAAAAAAGGAGTGTGTTCTCATGAGCTTCTTAAGAATGCTGGTAATCAAATTACTGCTGACTGAGTTGAGTTATGTCCACAGTGCACCAGACTCTTCCTGGTGAGTGAATAGGTAAACTGTCCAGCTTTTACACTTAGATATTCTCGTAGTTTACTTCATGGTGAAACATGGAGATAGCTGAAGTGTTTTACACTGTTAGGAGGTTAGCTCTTCAGAGGTTCTATCTGCTTGACACACTTTGCTTATTATAAAACTCCTGTTATTTCTGCAACACTATATAAATTTTTGTGATTGCTCTTAGTTGCTCGTATGCCCAAACCTCTCCTCTAAGATGACACATGGCTATGTGACTTTGCTTTCACACTTTTTCTTGAATTTTCATTCTGGATTAGATTCTATTCACCTGCTGAAAAAATGAATCCCCAGAGAATATCCAGTAAGTTGTGTGATTTTTATAATTCAATGTACTATATAGCATACATAAATGGCATGTGCTTCTTTTACAGTAAAGCATCCAGCCCAACTACCCAGTAAAGAAACCAGAGCTGTTAGCACAGCTTTTGAGTACACCTACCACTTGCCAAATATTTGTTCTACAGCAGCACACAACTGCTCAGCCAAGACTGAGATCTCCAGTGTGGTGCTTCACTGGTGCTCAAGCAAACTCTGGTCTTTGCCCATCCCCAGAGGCAGTGGAGAGGTGGGAAGAGAAGGGAGATCATGTGAGATGTGCATTCTTTGGCGCATCAGCTCTGATTCAAAATCAAAGGGGCTTTGTCGCCAGCAGTGCCGAGGGAGCTGGGCCATGGCTCTTAGCTGAGATGGATCCCTACAGGTCAGAGCCAAGGAAGAGCAACATGTGTCAGGGCCAAGGCGCTGGGAGGCCATCCAAGAAGGCATTGCAGAGGCACTGAATACATGGCATTGCTGTTTGCAGTTTGGCAGACCAGGAGGAAGAAGGAAAAAGAAAAGAAAAGCACCAGGTAGGATGCTTTTAGTTTTAAACTTGTCATAATGCCATGGAATCCTGATGCTCTAATTCCCTTGGTGTTTACGTTACTTTGTAAGCAAGCAGTTATAAATTCAGCCAGAATAAAGGTGAACAAGATGTGGTACACAGATATGCATGCTGAGAAAATCTGACGTCATGATTTTGCTGGAGAAACTTTGGGCTTTTCAGCATGTTTTTGTTGTTTTGTTAGTATTTACTGCTTGCATAAACCTACACTTTTTCTGTAATTAAGTTTACAGGCTCATACCTTTGACAAACAGACGGAATTACTTCTGTTATGTGTTCTGAGTTTTACTCTGTTAGTCAGCCATAATACATCCTAATATGCAAGATTAAAAACCCCAAAACAAATACCCATATATATACATACTTGTCTCTGTCCATGTGTGTATACATTTTCCTCTTTTCTAAGCTAGTTTTAGTTAAAAGATTCATAAAGCTGTTTATTTTGTAATTGAAAAAGGATATTCCAGTGAGAGCAGTAGAAAGCTAGAATAATGCTTCTCTGCAGAGCTTTTTATTCCTCCCAGTGCAAACACCACTGAAAGAATCTAGCAGAGGTGAGATTTGCTGCTGAAAAACAGGCTTTGAGCAGCACAACCTGAGAACGTTGCCCACGGCTGATAATAGATTGTCAGTGTTTGGACATGTTAGATACTGCAAAATATACTTCGAACCAAACTGCAGAGAGCCTTCTTGTCAGTTTATAATTTTGGGCACTTTTTTCTCTTTTTACTGGTAAACAGAACTTTCCCTTTACTCTTCTTACCCTAGCTCTGTTTTAATACTGAGGCTTAGGTGTGGTGTGTTCAGTGCAGCCTGTGCAGGACAATCATAATGTGAAATGGCATGTAAGGTTTTC
Organism: Vireo altiloquus; assembly: GCA_013396875.1. Classification (NCBI taxonomy): domain Eukaryota; kingdom Metazoa; phylum Chordata; class Aves; order Passeriformes; family Vireonidae; genus Vireo; species Vireo altiloquus. The sequence continues at coordinate 1,765,772 of VZRF01015809.1, forward strand.
TTGCCTTTCTTTTCCTTCTGTCCTTCAAGTGGCTGCAACACACAGGGCCCAGAGGTCTTCGGGCTTTTCCAGTTCTCAGGGCTCTGCTGAATTAATGTGCCTGGGGGAGCAGTCCTTGCTCCTTGTGTCAGCTGTCACAATGTGCACTCCATTATGCAGCGCCACCCCAGAGCAGCAGTGCTTAGTTCGTTTGTGGTACTTAGCTCCAAAACTGTTTGACTGATTTTATTCTAGTGCATGGCTGGGGGATTCCTCCTGGCTTGCTGTCCTGTTGCTCCCAAGTCTTTGCTTAATCTAACAAGGTCAAGGGAAGCTAAAGGTGGGCTTGGATTATGCCTGTCTAGACTCCTTATTTGAGTCACTTGTCTCTTTATAATTTAAAGCACTAATCTTCCAGGGTTTCACTGGGCACCTCTTCCAGAGTCTCTTTTCCCTTTCGTGTCATTAAACTGATTTCCCTTTTGACTTCTTCTGGTTCTGTGCACCCCCCTTCAGATTATGCACACAATAGTTGGTATAAAATTTTCTTCTAGATTTAGCCTGTTAATTTTCTGCTTATCTTTTGCTTTCTACATGCTCCTAAACTTTTCTGCTTCTACTTGAGAGTGAAACCCTAAGTACTTCACAGTAAAATTTTTGGTCAGCAGATTTGGGGAACCTTGGAGAAGAGAGGGAGAAAAACATGTTGCTGTTCCTACCACCCACCTGGTTCTGGCTGAACTCAATATTAAAATGCTGCTCAAAACAGAAGGAATAAGTTAGCACAGGAAACTCATGGAGGCTTTGCATTAGTCAGGAAGTCCCAGGCTAGCTTCTGGTTTGGCTGGAAGCTGATCTTATGGGGTGAGATCTCCATGTTTACAGTCTTGCTAGAAGAAGTTTATCTCACAGGTTTTTCTGGGGACAGAGCTGGGAAATATTCCAAAATATGGAGCTACCAAATTCTAGCACATCTCTTTTGTTAAACACAAAATTGTAACAAGTTCAAACTAAACAGGCAAATGTTTGTGACCTTAGAGAAGGCAGAGCACTTTGGTCCTTCTCATTCTGCTCCACTTTGGGGTCTGCTGTTAGGGGGTTAATTTTGAGGACAGTGCACTGTCCTTAGCCTTTTTCTCTTCAGTGTGCATGGATCATCCAGCCTCAGAACAGCCTGTATCTGGCTGCCTGTCTCACAGCACTGGGCAGCAAAACGCTGTCGCTCTCTTGCCTAATCTGTCTCCAAAAGAGGATGAGAAGTAAAAAGTGATAAAATATTTTGCAGGCAGACACTGAGCATGGAAAAACTGGTGATCTTCAGCTCTCGTCAAAATGAAATTTTCCTCTCCTGTAAAAGAACAGCAAACCTCACAAATTGGACCCACAGTCAAATCAACGAGTGGATGGTGTTACATAGTGCTTCAGGCCACACTTATTTAGGGATTTCCATGTGAATCTAGGTACCTAACCTCAGGCATCAAGGCAAAGCTCAGATCACAAGCAGCATCTACTAATTTTTTTTTTATTAAGGTAGCAGGCTTATGATAAAGGCTATGCTTTGTTCTACATTTATAAATAAAACCTCAGTAAAACAGTAAGTCTGATGCTGCTGAACAGTTCAATACAGCAGGCTAAAAATATTCCCAAATCAATCTAGGGTATAAAGGTGTATGAAGATACTGAACTTTCTTTTTTTTTTTCCCAAAGGTTTGCATTGCTGTTGTCATTCAGAAACCCGGTGTGTATCAGAAAGGCAGATATTTATTAAAATAATCAGATTATGGGGGCAAGTGAAAAATAGAATGAGACAGTTTAAGTATGATGGGTTGTACTGCAGCTGTATAGAATAAAATAAAAAAAAAAGCAATATTTTATCTTGGATTTCAAAATATATCATATATGACGAAGTTTGAGTATTTACTGGTTTTATCAATGAATTAAAAAGGAAAAGAAAATGGTGTGGCAACGAAAACTGCTGCTAATGAAACAGTTAGCAGTGCCAGAACTGCAAATGAGGATTTGAATATCAAATAAAGAACTTGTCTGAACCTTTAAATTGGAATTGCAGAAATGGGAGAAAATTTGATAGGAATTTACAGCAATAACTACCATTATAAACCTGAGATTTGCCATTAGAGAGAAAAGAAGGAACATACATGTGATGGTCAATCATACTCAGAGATGCTCTAATGAAGAAAGGAAAAACAAGGCTGAAACCTACTGGATTAAATATTTCTGCTGCAGATTAGCAAGTATGAAGCCATTGTATAAGATGCTGTTACAGCCTCAGTGGTAAACTGATTGGAATGTTGCACGCACAGTTTTAAAAAACCCAAACAAAACAACAAAAAAGTGGATTCCAGATGCCATGCATGCAGAGGACGGTCACTCAGAGGAGCAGAGAGTTTCTGTCATACTGGGAGAGGCTGGAAGGAGCTTGGCTTGCTCCCTTTGGCAAAGCAAAATGTGTATGGGGCTGGAAAGGCTGTTTTCATGCTGACTGGAGTTGTGGGTTAGTGCTGTACAGAGTGAAGAGCTGAGAACATGGTTCCCTGCCATGAAACCAAAGGGTACAGCTCTCTGTGAATAAATGTTAAATGCAAGTTTGAAGAAAGTTTCCATTCTTCAGATAGAGCTTAAAAAGTCTTAGAATCCAGAATTCCAGAAATCCATCCACAGAATTTTTAATATGGAACAAGATAGATTTATGAATTGGTTTATGTGGTGTGATTTCTGGAGATAGCAGGGGTCTGGGTCTGATGACTCAGAGGTGCACTGTACTGAATGTTCCACCTATATGCTGGGCTCAAGGGAGTCAATTTATTTCATTATTTGCTACAAAAATACAGATTTCAAGCTATGCAGCAGACCACCCAGGAGGAATAGGAAAAAAAATTATACACTCACCATTTTTTTTTCTCTCAGGTGACTTAGACCAAATGGTGTGGGATTACAAGGGAATAGACAGAGGCTTTGCAGTGGGTGAGGTCCTTCAAGCATTCATCAGTCATCTTCCACCTCAGAAGCAGGTTTAAATACCTAGATTTATTTTAAAGCTACCTCACTTCAAGTATCTCACATTCCCTCCTCTTTATTTTTAAACTTTATTTTGGGTTCAGAAAGCACATTTCACTGATCTGCCTTTATTACTCTCCTGCTAGTGATCGATTTCAAGAATTTGGGGCTCTTCACCATCTCTTTTTACCTCCACTAAAGGTAAAGCCAGTTGTTTCATCTGTACTTTTTTGCATCAGTAAAACTAGATAACTGAAAGTGCTTAAACTGAGTCTGTCTATGAATACAGAAAGGAGCAGGGGCAATAAATTCAGAGCAGGGAAATTTGCCCTTTCTACAAGATTTCTCCATTTTGATGGGCTGGCCCATGCCACTTAGCATTTTGCTCCTTTTCTTACAGCAAGGTGAAGATTTTTTTGCTCATTATTAGTGGACAAATTCATAACATTATCTAACCCCTTTCTAGGCTACCCAGTGCCACCTGCCAGATATTGGAGTGACTACATATTCTCATTGTTTTAACTGCCTCCTAAAAAAGTAGAATGCCAACATGTGATGGCAGAAATGAGGTGAGACTTTGGTGTGTGAGGGAAGAGTGGTGACTGCAAGGAGTATATCCCAATAAAACCTTGACTTCGTGCTGAAATATTTCCCAGTGTATGTGGGATATATTTCAAAAGGTGTTTCTTGATGCTGAGCCCTGTAGGAACCGTGGGGACTGTCTCCAGTGGCTCAGCTGGCCAACGGAGATGCCTCTTTTGCTGTTTCTGTACTGGAGTTGCAGCAAAGACCTGTCTGAGGAGGGATTAGGTTAAGTGCCCCCACAACAGCAGGAATCCATCTAGTGCTTATGCAGACAGAGCCCACACTGAGCTCCTTGCTATGGCAGCTAAGCTGCCATCAATCAGCACAGTTGGAGCAGTGACTGTGTTATAGGCATTGTCTTTGTTTGTAAAGCGTGATAAAGCTGGGCCCACAGCTGGTGCTGAGAGGCTGTTTAAAAGCTGTGATGCAGTGTAGAGCCTCTATCCCCCTCTGAATTCCAAAATGATGGAACGGCAATATCCTTGCATCATTTGGTATTGCTTGTTCCTGTGATGCCATAAAACAATAAATCTAGGTCTGCATCATCTTGTTGATAAAAGTTGTTTATCTCCAGCTGGGATGTTGGACTTGATTTATATTAGACTGATTTTTCTTTTGTATGAAGGTCGGCCTTCTTACGTTTTTATAAGGATTCTGGAGAATGGATCTTATAGGAATTGTAATGTAGCCCAAAGTTTTCTGTGTTTTTCAACAAAGGTCAATAGTACATAGAGGTCAATAGTAAACAGAACTGCATGCATATAGGTGAGATATAGATAAGATATTACAATATATCCTAACCCCTCCTCTGTGGAGGTGGGTTTGCCTTCCCATGGACTTCTACTGGTTGACTGCAGTACTGAAGTATTAAATGTGCCTGACTCTGTTGTCTGGCCCTGAGACCAACCGGCCCAGGGAAATACACTTTGAAGCTCTCCTATCTTGCTGCTCCCATTAAGTCTGTCTGTTGGGAATAGTCCCTGGCCAATGCAAATTCCAGACCTGTACAGAGAGGGCTAATGGACCCAGAACAACTGGTGGTTTCACAGGGAGGATGACTGAGGGCCCAGATCTATGTTCTAGTATCGCTAATTGCTAATATTGACATAATCTGTGACTCCTGCACTGATGCAGAGTTCATGATCTTCTGTGGTCACCATGCTACACTCTCTCTACCCTGTTAGGAAGTCTTCCCTAGTATCTGCCCTGAATACAGTAAAGTTAGCAAGAACTCATAACAGTCTTTATAATGATGCAAGATTTCCATTTCTTTCTCTGGTCTCACTCTACAAACTGAACTACCATATTCTTTTTCTTTTTCCTCTGCAGATTTTCTCTTTCAGGCCTCTTACTGCTCATATTTCCTTGCATTTTCTCTGTGTTATGTCCAAGAATCCAGGCCAGGATGCAGCGCTTGAGGAAACCTTTCACTGGCACTCTGCATGACAGAACAAATGTCTTTGTCTTATTGCACACCCCATTTCTGTAATGCTTTCCAAAATGAATACTGTCTTCCTTCTGCAGAGCTAGATTGCTGCATCCACACCAGTTTTGTGACCCCTATAAACCCAGCTCTTTCACCAACACACAGCTGTCTAGCTGATTGTTATCCCCATTGATTTGTTCTGTAATAGCTTGCCAGGAATAAACCCTTCACAATCCATTTGAGGCAAAGACAGGCTAAATTAATCTTGTTGATTCTGGACAGCTACATCACCAGTTCATTTCAAAATTTGTCCTGGTCTTCCACGACTTTTGTCACCTTTATAACTTCTCATTAACCATTTAGCCCTATATAAATGAAAATATTGAGTAGAATGAGCAGAGGGGAGACTTATAAGGCAACTCACTTGAAATACCTTCCCATTCTTTTTCTCTTGGGGTATTTTAACAATCATTTGTGGACTGCTTTTTTGATATTTTTAGCTAGGCCTGATGTCTTTAGGTATCCACAGGAATGGTGTGCGAGACATTGCTGAGATCCTCCACTGAGCTCAGATATATTTTCAAGACAAAGTATGTTCTTCCTTTCTCACTAGGCATGTATCCAGTCTTGGTAGGGAAATACTTTTCCTACACAAGGATCAGAAACACTTGACCTGGGAATGCAGTACTGGTTCAAAGAGTTTGTCCTGGAGAAACCATAGAAAAAGTGTTATTGGGAGTTTCAGTTAATGCACGTTGAGCTGATCTGACATAGTGTACAGCTTCTTAATGCAGAAAATAGCTGGGTTGTGTATCTCTGCATGTAGTAACTTTGTGGTTGCAACAGTGACCCTCTGGAGATCAATCATTTCTGAATTACAGATCTTGCTTGCCCAACATAGGTAATATTTGTAAACAGGGGTAATATATGAAACCAGCTGATGTAACTCCTATTTTATACAAATGATTACTGTAACAGTAAAATTAAAGGAAGAAAAGGAATTGTTTTGTTGCTATTATGGTAATAAATACATTAGAAATGCATACAAAAGCATCTTAGTGACTTAAGCCATTGCTCAGATAAACTGTTGGCTCTCGGGTTTTTACGATGGCTGTTTTGTTTTCTCCACTGTTCTTGAACAGGTATAACCTCCATTTGTGAACCTCAGGCCTGGGAGCAGCACTGCATTCAGCCCTCCCAGAACAGAAAGACAGGGTGCTTGTGACTGCTGGGTGCTCATTCCACGTAGAAACCTGTTATGTGAGCAATGACTCACAATGGAATGTACTTCCAGTTTTGCCATTTGCCCTCCCGCTGTCTGACTGCTTTTGGGAAGCCCACGAAAGACAAACCAAGAAAGAGGTTAATTTGTAGCTTGGTGCAACTTGGTTTGCATGTCCGTTAAGACGTGTAGGATGAGATGGTTTTTTGATGGTCTGGATATATAACTCAGAATGAAAATTAGAGCTAGCCTAGGATATGAGACAGTGTAGGAGGTGAGTGGACATGGAAGCATTAGTCCATCACGTAGCAAAAGCTTGTGCTGCATTATCTTAACTAAACAATTGCCACTTACTTGTTACTTGTGGGATCTGCCTAGAACACTAATTTTTAAATGCATGAGTACTCCTGGGATCTGTTTGCTGCACAAGAGGGAATATTTTTATTCAACTGCTCCTCAATGTGTAAACCCTTTGGCTGAAATATCTATCAGCTTGGCAGAAGTGTAAGGGCCTGATTCTGAGAGGCACTGGTGACTGAGCTGACCTTCTTCGAACAAGATTTTAATCCATTTTGCTTTGACAAGACTAAATGACAGTAAATGTTTCTTTGCCTATTTCTATTCTTTTGCCAGTATGCAGAACTCACTATGCAGCATTTGCTATTTTTATTAATGAAATTGGTACAAACTTAACATAAATATGTATAATTAGAGTTTGTAAAATTAATTTCCATGCCATCACATAGAAGGTGATATAGTATGCCTTTTCTTAATTAAACCAGAAATATAGATTTAAGAGCTGCTACGAAGCAGGCTTAAAAAATAAAAAGATGGCAAATTAGAAGCAAAACTTTCATTTTAACTCATCTGTTGTTTAAGTCCCGCACCTACAACATGTGAGATGCAATTATGACATATTATGATGTAAGGTAAATCACCTTTTATTGTTCAGGCACTATGCCATAGCAAAAATGATTCTTTACAGTCTCTTTATAACTAATTTTTTTCCTATGTCTCTTTTCTTTTTCAAGAGGAAGATCTGTCTCTCGTTGGAGATTTTGGCTTGTTTAGAGTTCTTTGTGTGGCTACACATGAAAATATAAAACACTTTTCAATTCAGAATTGTGAGCAAGCAAGAGTCTTCTGACATGGGCAATCTTCCGCTCCTATCTAGGCAAGGTCTCTTCATCATGATGAAAATTCTGTGTATGTTGTCTCTTTTACAGGTACATATCAAGAATTTGCATGTGCAGATGCTCACACCAGTGATCTCGATCTTGTGCCTGTCTCACAACCCAGACATAAGCAATTTATACATTTGGAAGAATAATGTTTGTACTCACTGAATTTTTAGCCAGAAGAGGCTGTTTATAGAGACCTTTGTTGATCAAATATAATTTCTGTCACCTTGTTCCCGTTCTTGGAAATGAAACTGGTTTTCTCAATAAGTTGGGAAAGCAGATGGTGAACATTAAATCCCGCCACGTGCATTTCCTTGAAGACTCATGTACAGCTACTCACTGTTCTGTGCATAGTGCTATGACATTCATCATGCTGGTTTTTGTTGTCCTGCACTGTGCTGGGGTAGACATCTGTCTCGGTTTGAGACAAATTTAGAGGAGAGTATCTCTTGATGGAAAGCAGGTCGTAGTTACTCTTCTTTTTACTAGGTTCAGGAAAGAAAATTCTCCCAGAGGAAAGTGAAGAGAAAATGAGAAAAAAACCCTATTTCTTTAACAAAACACACAGGAAAAGAACAATAGTGTTAAATAATAAAAAATCTTCACTGTGGAGAGAGAAAGACCTGGGAAAAAAAAAGGGTTGAAGTCTTTTGGGTGTGGTTCTCTCTCCTTCCCGGGGCGCTGGGGGGGGGCCCCCTTTGAGCCAGTGGGAAAGCTTCTCTTTCTCAGTGAGGTTCCGATGTTCTGATATTCTGAATAAGTCTAGAAGAGGGAAAAACAAGAAGAAACTTAAAGTCTTAGAAAAACTCTGTCTCTCTCTTCTCCCGAAGAAAAAAACCAAAACAAACCAGAGCTGAGAGCTGGCAGGGAAAAGCCAAGAAGGTCTTTCTTCCTCTCTTTCTCTCTTTCTGTCTCAGCCTCTATTACTCTCAACAGCAGCAGAACAACAAAGAGCCTGTGGCCTTGAAACACAGGCGCACAGAACTGCCTGGCCTTTTTTTCTTCTTCTCCCCTTTCAGGCTCAGTTTAAAGACATAGAAAGGCATAAAATCCATTTTCTAGGCATAGGCAGACAATATAGGATAAACCATAAAGTCACTTCAAGACAACCTCACATTGTTCCGTTCATGGAATTTCCCAGCCTTTCAGAAATGTGCCCATTAATGGTGTGACTTGAGAAGAGCTCTTCCACTCCTCTCCTTCTTCTTCCATGAGCCATTAACCTTACATGAGTGGGGCTTTACAGCCTGAAGAAAAGAAAAACAGCCAGGAGGTCATGCTGAAGCATGCAGTGGCATGGAGAAGGCTAGAAACTGTTAATAGTTCCTTCTAATGGAAGAATGACGGGCACTAGGTAAAGCCAGAAAATTGCAGGTGGAAATGAATGAGAAAGGAGTCACACACTCAGTGCAGAAGGGCATGGAAATCCCTGCCAATGTGTGTTGGAGGTGCTAAAATGTTGCATGGGTCTATAAAGCATGAGAAATGTTTGTGTTAGAAAATTTCAACAAGGACTCCTAATTGCAAATATTTTACTTGAGAATTTCTGGGTCAGGAAAGTTCCTAAATCACAAGTTACTTGGTCTAGGAAGATATTCTGGTTTGCTGTGGACTTATCTGTTGTAACACTCTTCTCTTGGCATTCACTTATGTCTGCTATCAGATAGTTTGGAGAAATAGTTCCACAGAGGATGCTGAGGCTGGTCCACGTGCACAGTGATTGATTAGGAGCATCTGAAGCTGATGGCATATGTTGATTTTAAACGTTTGAATCAAGTGGTGGGAAAAATGGGGGGAAAAAAATGAAAACAAAGAGAAGAGAGACAAGAAAGGAATATAAAAAAAAATTTCCTAAGACCAAACCATGAAGAGCAGTAGTAAGGTTTTAGCTGATTATCCCCTGTGGGCACTGTCTCTAATGCAGCCAGCATCAAGGCTGTGGATGACAGGGAGGAGGAGAAGGACTTTTGCCATGCTATTTCCCTAGAACTACATGTCTTTCAATATAACCTGCCCAAGATCCCTACTGGTTGTTACTGTAAGTGATGTTATAAGTGCTGATTGATGTTATAAGTGTTTGTCAGATGCAAATGTTGCACATTGGTTAAGTTGTTAAGCTTCTGCACATTTGCTGTTGCCTGTGCCAGGGCCTCAGCATTACCTGGGCTAAGGCTCAAGGGCACTTTGGGCACTGGGCAGCAAGAGGGGATGGAGCAGGAGTGGAGATGAGCACCTGGAGCAGAGCTGCCAGGAGAGTTGCCAGCAGGCATGGGGATGCCACTTTGAAATCACCTAGTGTTCAAGTTTTTCAGATACTAAATTATATCTCAAGGAGAGAAAGAAAAAAACCCATGTTGTTTTAGGGCATTTAAGAATATTAAATGAAAGGAGGAGAACTGCACAGGATTAATTTAAGCTACAGCACAATGGTTATTAAATATATATTTTAAACATAATTAGACATTGAAAAGATTAGTTTGCCAGTCATAATGAAAGAAATTAAATTCCCCATTCTTCTCTTATCGAGACACATCTGCTTTTGAGTAACTCAGAAAGGTAAAAAATGAAAACAAACCAAAAGACAACTAGCCAGGCATGTCATCTTGACACTGTGTGAGCTCCTAGATCTTAACAAGTGTTTATAGTTTCATGTTGAAAAGGCTGGCAGGCTTTCTATTATACAAGTGCTACCAGGTGCTTAAAAACACTTCAAAATACAATCTTATTTCAAGCCTGATGAATTTGTAGCTTTTTCAAATATCAATAAGGATGAAATTTCACCTTCCCAGGTCTCGTGTGCACCTTTACTCTCACTGAGGGCTCTTCTGAAGCAGAGTACATTTACTTATGTATGCTGAAGTAAGTGAGGTAATTCTTATAAGTGCCCCAGGTATAAGCAGGTGACTGCCTGTGTTTACCACCTGTGTTTGGCTGACCCCAGAGTGGACGTGAACGGAGTTAAATCCACCTGGTATCCAGTCACAAGTGGTGTTCCCTAGGGCTCAGTACTGGACCAAGCCTTCTTTAATATCTTTACCAATGATCTGGATGAGGTAATCGAGGGCACCCTCAATCATTTTGCAGCTGCAACCAAGGTGGGCACGAGTATGGATCTGCTGGAGGGCAGGAAGTCTCTACACAGGGATCTGGACAGGCTGGATTGATGGGGACAATTACATGAGGCTGAACAAGGCCAAGTGCTGGGTCCTGCCCTTGGGTCACAACAACCCCAGACAGTGCTACAGCTGGGGGAAGAGAAGCTGGAAAGCTGCCTAGAGGAAAAGGACCTGGGGGGAGGTGGTGACAGCTACTGAACGTGGCCAAGAAGGCCAATGGCATCCTGGCCTGTATCAGCAATAGTGTGGGCAGCAGGACCAGGGCAGGGATTGTCCCCCTGTACTCAGCACTGGTGAGGCCACACATCGAGTGCTGTGTGCAGTTCTGGGCCTTTCACTACAAGAAAGATACTGAGGTGCTGGAGTGAGTCTGGAGAAGAGCAACAGAGCTGATGAAGGGTGTGGAGCACACGTCCTGTGAGGTGTGCCTGAGGTAGCTGTGGGTTGTTCAGCCTGGAGAAAAGGAGGCTCAGGGAAGACCTTAGTGCTTTCAAGAAATGCCTGAAAGGAGGGTGAGGTCGGGTGAAGTCTGGTCTCTTTGCCTGGTAACAAGTGATAGAACAAGAGGAAATGACTTAAATTGTGCCAGGGAAGGTTTAGATTAGACATTAAGAAAAATTTCTTCTCTGAAAGGGTGGTCAGGCATTGGAAGAGACTGGCCAGGGAAGGGTGTCACCATTCCCCATACAACAGACGTGTAGATATGACACTTAAGGTCAGGGTTTCGTGACCTTTACTCTCGTGGTGGACTTGTCAATTTTGGGTTAACAGTTGGACCCGATGATCTTGAAGGTCTTTTCCAGTCTAAATAATTCTGTGATTCTATGATTCTGTGGTAAAAAGAACTAATGGCTGTAAGCTCAAGCTTGTTAAACACAAATGAAAAATGAAGAACATTCATTACTTGTAATCAATGAGAAACAAATTACCAGTGTTGGTAGCAGATTCTTAATTTTTAGACAACTTCACATTATGCCTTGATGGAAGATATACTTTAACAGAACACAAGCTATTTGGCTTCATATACTCAATCACTCTTTATTTGCTGTTTTTAATAGGAGTATTAAATCTTTTTATTCACTGAGGTTCCAGAATGATACAGTATCTACAGACCTTATTCCCATTTCTTTTTCTATATAATACTAAATGTAATTTTATTGTTTGGAGGGGTTTTTGTTTGTTTTGCTTTTGTTTTGTTGGGGTTTTTTTAACAGTAACTGTGGGAGAAAATACTGAGAAACTACAATATAATAAATAAATAAATAGAACATATTAAATACATTTTTAAACATGTCTCCACTTCCCCTCAAGAGGCTTGAATCTAATATTGACTCCAATCTCAGCATTTCAAGTCCTTCAAGTCCTTCAGCAAAATTCATGTTAATAGATCCTATATTGAGTTTTGCATTCTGCCTCTATTGCAGCGAAATGCTCAAGAAAGTCATATTAAAACAGCAAACATAAAAGTAATTTCCATTATTATTACAAGCAAACAAATTGCAAACAAATTCATTGGAACAAATGAAACGAACACAAACACCATCACAGGGATTTGTTTTCTCCATTGCCTCACTGCCTCCCAACAGTAGCCCAGCACCTTCCATACCCCTTGCCATGACAAACCACCAGCTGTCCCTTTGTATCAGTGTCCAACTTCCCCTGCATTATGTCCATTTTACCTCTTCCTTTGGGCTTGAATGGCCCACCATTCCATGCCTGTGATATGCCTATGCCTTGGTTGTGCCTCTCTGTCTCCATGGCTGGGCCAGGGGCTGTGTGTGTGGGTCCCAGTAGCCCATGTGCCAACCCATGTGCCAGCCAATGCACATGAGTAAATTCTTCTGACTAGGTTAGGCTCCCTCTGCAACCTTTCACTCAGCACAGGGCATTATTTAGATCTCTCTCTCATGTGCCTGGCCACAGACTTTCAGTAATTTTGCAGGAAATTATTTGTTATTGATATTTTGCCTTTCTGTCAGATGGTCTTGTAGTCATCACATGATAGATGGATGGACAGAGAACAAGATCATGCCAGCTGCATTCCCCTGGGAAACCAGACTGAAAGATGTTCATTACAGAACACATTGGATTGAAGACTTTTCTGGCCTGCAAATATGTTTAAACAATGAATTTTTGACCAGACATATGCAAGTTAGTGAGAAACAGAACAAAGTGAACTGCAGATAAGGATGATACACTGGGTGTTTGTTTTTCCAGGAAAAAAATCTATTTCTTTCCACAGACAAGTACTTTCTTGATACTTTCTTTAAGTAATAGATTACCATTAGAATTTTCTAGAAATATTCAAATGGATTTCAGAAGTTCATTCTTCTACCATTTTTTTTTTGCTGGCCAGCCTTCGCGTACGAAGATCCGGGGGAGGCCTCTTTTTTCCTTTCAGACCTTCCAGCCTGCGCACTGGATTTTTTAGGTGAGACACAGGGCGCGCAGATCTGAGCCCACCCTTTAATCCCGAGGTTCAATCTGCCGGGCCAAAGCGATTCTGGACAGTGGCAGCTGAGGTCCTCCTCAGGACGTAGGCAGATTGCCCCCTTGCAGGGCTAACAAGCACTGCCTGCCCGGGGAGCAGCCTGGCCGGGATCGAACCCGAGCCCCAGCAATTGCTATGCAATGTGCTTAACCACTACACCACCAGGGCTCCCTCTACCATTTATAATCTGGAAAATAATAGCAAGTCTCCTTCAAAAGGCTGAAAAGTCTAAGCTAGGTGTAGAGTTACATGAAATCTATTTTTTCTTTACATCCATTTTTCTTGCATATCCATGTCTATGTTATTGTCATCAGTAGGTCCTAAGGCAACATCATGGAACAATTTATAAGATGAAGTGTTAAATATGCAGTGCTGCTAGCTTCTACTTTAAAAAAAAAAGTGGAGGCAACAGGAATCTATGATTCCCTTTATAAACTCATTTAAATCAACCCTAAATTAATTGCCACAATTGCACACAGTTAATAATTGCTTCTGTATTATTTAAAGTATTAAGAACGCAAACAATGACAAAGAAGTCAAAGATAGAAAGGTCTGAGGTTACATGAAGAACAACTTTTCATGATGGACATCCTTTCTGGTAGTCCAGTGTTCGCAGATTTCCATGTGAAATGATTGCTAAAGGTATTAAAGTAAACATAATGCACGTCACACTGAAGTCCTTGTCTAAAACACTCTTAATTAAGTTCCCTGTTCCCTGAGGCTCTTGGAGGAAGGTATTATAAAGTAGATCCTATAAAATCCATATTTAAACATAATTTGGATTTAAACTGATAAGAAATAATTATCACTGTGTATAAATATCCCAGCTTTCCAGTTTCCTACACAGGACTAACAGGCATACAAAACTACATTGGGGCAATTAATTTATTTTTGGTATTTCATATTCACTTCCACATTTTTACATGGCTGTATTTTTTGAAGAACTATTGACCTGGAAATAAAAATTTATTCCCCTTTTTATCTGATTTTTTTCACAGGCAATATTTTAAACTAGATTTGATTTCTCTCAGCTCATTAACCACTTCTTTTCTCTGCCAGACTCAATGTCAGGTAGGATGACAAAAGTACTGCATACTAGTGATGATAGGTAGTATACTTGAACAAGCTGGCATATTAGATGATGATTTCCTGAGAAAATGACATCCTCTGAGGACAAAATCAGATAATCAGATATTTTTTAAAACTGTGTAGATGCCTTCTATCTTGCACATACTGAGGAGTTTTGGCTTTTTGAGTGCTTATCTGATCCTCTTTATTTAAAGCAATTAAAGAAAAACAAGTTACTTTGATTGAAGCTGCTTCTGGTGGCTGAGTTTGCAGCTAAAATAATGATTAAAGAGCAGGCATAGCTGAACTTTGAGATATTCTACTCCCAAGTGAATAGGAACTCGGTAGTCCTCTCTCATTTCCACATAGACACAAAACAGAAATGTTGGAAAAATCACCTGCCAAGAATCTTCTATGAAGTCAGACTGAATCCAAAGGGTGTAAATGGACATGTTCTTGGATCTTCTGAGAACAATAATAGGAATTTAAAGGATCTTGATACAACTGTAGAAGAATTAGTGAAAACAGAATGATAGATTTGTTCATTTGGGATACAGGAGACCTGTAACAATAGCCTGCCTGAACACAAACAGCTCCAACAGGAGCTTAGAGCCATTCCTTACAAGTGAGGCAGAGGAGGTTCTTGGGCCTGGAAGTTCTTGGCTCACATCCAAAGAACATCTTCAAATGACTGGAATGGTTTTCCCTGTTTGTCAACCTGTTTGGGAAGAAGCATTTCCAATAGTGAGACACATCTGGAGAGCTGGGTCAGGTTCTGGGCTCCCCAGCACAGTGCATGGAGATAGGACAAAGAAGGGCCGTGAAGACGGTGAGGGGCCTGCAGCACCTGATGTGCAAAGAGAGGCTAAGAGAGCTGAGGCTGTTCAGCCTGAAGAAGAAAAGGCTGAAGGGAATCTTAATACTGTGCATAAATTCCTCGTGGGAGGCATTAAGAATAATGGGTTTTCTCAGTGGTGCCCAGGGACAGGACGATAATGGGCAAAAACTCAAATATGGGCAATTCTATTTAAGAAAAAATGGGGTTTTTACAGTGAGGCTGGTCAGACACTGAAATGATTTGTCTAGATGGGTTACGGAGTCTCTGTCCTTGGATGTACCTGAAATCTGACTGCACATGGCCCTGTGCAAACCTGTTCTAGGTTACCCTACTTGAGCAGGGGGATTGGATGACCCTCTGATTCCTGCTCTGAAGGCTTCTGTACAGACTGGCAACAAGGATCATTGTTTTGCCTCCTGGCAAATTTTTAATATTCCATAATAAATAATGTGAAATATAGTTTAAGAAATTTCCTGATTGTTTTTAACATAATTTCCCTCTAATTTTTTCACGACAGGTTTTTTTGTAGAACTTTCTAGTCAACACCAATTACACGTTTTAGGAAGGGAAGATGGATTAGGCTTAATGCAACACTTTTAATGTAAAAAGTGCCAGTGAGTAGGAGCTGACAGCTCACCCTTGGGAAAATATGGAAATTGGGCTTAGAGCAGCAGTTTAAGCTTGGAATTTGCTAGTTAAATTCCCAGCAGGTCAGTTATTCAGTGTATGCATTCAGCTAACCAGAGACAAGATATCCTAAAAATGACACCTTATTACAGAATGGGAAACATGGGATAAGCTATTAGCTTTCCTTCCTCTTCTTAGCTTATCTGTCCCATTTTTAACTCCTATATCTATCAAGGAAAGAAGAAAAAGAAACAGCCATTAGACATATGCTTTTCATTATCATGGCTGTGACGTTACAGGCACATGCACAGACCGGATCATCTCATTAAATTCTGATGACAGGCTGTGCTCAGATGCCTCCTGCTTCTTCACAATGCACAAATGACTTTTTCCAGCCCCTCACCGGAAAGGTATACAAACTGGTACAAAACCAATACCAAATAACTTTAAAAGGATTAGCAAGCCTGCATAGTTCAGCATGTTGTGCTCTGCCGGAGAGGCACATAAAACTCCCTTTCATGGAAAAAGGTGACTTTCTAGTGGCAATCCTGGGAGCTCTCTCCATCATTCCCTTCCACTGCAAACTTGATATTTGTTCACAGCGAAACTCATGTCATTCCCCTTCCAGATAGTAAAACATAAACTTGTGGGAATTTTTTCTTTAGTTCCATATTATGTCAGTTATATCACCACCTTGTATCTACTGCTTAAACACTTGTTTTTGATGAACTGTGCTTATGAAAAAGAAAGTGAAAGAATGAGTTTAATGAATAATGAAATGAACTAAATTGGAAATATTTTATTTAAAGTTTTGGGGAAAATTCTCCTTCTATAAGATGTGAAAGTAACGAAAAATAAATAATGTATGGAGAAAATATCATTAAATGCATTGAATGAGGTGTTTGAGGAATATTATTCAATAATCCTTTGGGAAATTACATGTCCAACATGTCTTGCTTCTAACTTGACATATGCCAGTTTCCCACATACCAATCAAATCTTTAGATAGCATTTGAGATGTTATTGCAGAACACCCCAAAGAACAAAAAGATAGGTCAATAACAGCTATTACAGGGGATGATTTTAGAAAAAAACAGCCCATTCTCCTTGAAGGAGATTATTTTTCTTTGCATACTGACAGTGCATTATGCTGAATGGTCATTGTTACCTCTATTCCCAGGATACTTATGAAATGACCCTGGGTCTCAAAGCCTGGAAAATACTGATTCTTTTTAGTTCAGTATATGGGCTATTGGCAGACTGAAGAAATATTTTCTGGAGCTAGAAAGAGTAGGAATACTCCTTTAAGTACATTGTTAGGTTCTGTATCTTGAAGTCTTATTTCCCTATATGTCAGTTTTTTACCTGTAAAACATGCTCGACAGCCTTTCTATTGTCTATTCAAACTGCAATAATTCAAGGCCAAGGGTGGTCTCTTTTTGATATATTTGTGTATCATCTAGTGCAATGGAGTGCTAGTGACCAGGTGTACCACAAGCAGAGTGGGCAAACAGGGAATGACACACCAGTTTGGGCAGCAGTTTGTGTGGAAGAGCATGCAGGAAAGGATGCTGAAGCCCTGCCCATTTGACCAGGGAGCAATGGCATTCACCCAGCAGAAAGCCATGGCTTCTCTAAGTTCCACACCCACCACGACTGACACAGACAGAGCTCTGGGGTGAACTTGCTGCTACTCCAGTGTCATCTGCTGGCTGTGCCCTGCTGGGTGCCCTCAAGGTGCTCAGGGATGTGGTTTAGTGCTGGACTTGGCAGTGCTGGGTTAACAGGTGGACTCGATGATCCTAAGGTCTTTTCCAAACTAAATGTTTCAATGATGCTATGAAACTAGTTAATCCTCCAATATTCTCTTTGCTTTCTCGTGCTTCTTTTCAAACTCAGAGTCCTGACTTAGAGCCTGAATGCACCTTTCTGACATCAGGGTGCACTCCAGGGCATCAACACACAGGATCTACAATTAAAGCAAAAGAACCCAAAGGGGTGAGCTGTAAGAACCTAATTTGTGCCTTAGGATAGAAACATCACTATTTCTGATGTCTGTTTCTACATTTCCTTCTCTCTCTCTCTTTTTTTTTTTTTCCCTTCTTTTTTAACTTCTCTTGCTTTAAAAAAAGACAGATATTTTCTTGATGTACCCTTGGAGACCCTGAAAGAAGCAAAGAAGGTCGTGGTAGCTGCTGTCAGCTACAATCCCATCTTCATTTAAAACCTACTTTTGAAGCAAGAGTCCCACTTTTGGGGGAAAACCCAAAATCTTCAAGGGTGATATTGTACACCATCAAGTAATAAAAATAGTGCCAAACTTCTTATTGTTTGAGGTTTTTTTAAGCTGATGCTGAAAGCTATTATGACACTGTTTTGCTATAGCACTGTGGTGTAATGTGTGCTGCTCCACGGGCAGGTCGCTGTAGCTAATTTTCTCTAGTGTTTTTCTTTGGCACTGACAGCATCCCTCATTAGTTTCTTTATTAGTACATTTAAATACCCTTATAGCACCATTAAGTTTGAAATGGCTTTATTCTTTGTTCAGCAATATTTGTGTTTAACATATTTTTTCAGCCCACCCTACAAGATTCCTTACAACAGATGTTATGGCGCAGTTGAAGGAACGTGAACCAAATTGTAGGTAATGGTCCATGCTTATTTGTTTTGTGTAAGCTGTGGTTTCTATAGCTACTGTACATCTGCTTCGTGCCATTTGCTGATCACTTTCTGTAGTTGTCTCAGTCAAGATATTTAAAGCATGCTGTACTGATTCTGCTCAGCACAGCAATCTGACAATGGTACGACACGTGAACCAAGCTACAAATTTGGAAACATGTTTGAAAACAGCTGTTAAGTCTACATATTCATTCTCTATCTACTACTGGCACAACAGCCACCTAACCAAAAATTGAAACAGATAGTGGTCCAGTCTCAGCAAGAGACTTGAATGCACAACTGACGTTGGGCACAATTAGACATGGCTTTAACTGGTGGATAATTTGGGCTAGGAACCCAGAGGCAGAGACAGAAAATCCCTCTGTATTCTGCACTTTCACCAAAAATACAAAACATTCCGGGGTGATAGATATCATTCTGTTGATGAAATTACCTGAAAACTGCACCAAAGAGAAGTTACTTACTGTTTTTCTGCTGAAGTCTTTCTTTCTGACATAGAAACAGAGTAGCAGCATCTTGGCCTTTCAAACTTTGCCTTTTTTGAAGGATTTCCTCTTATATCCTGAAAACTCTGTTTCTGTTATTTAAAATAATACCATTTGACTAAAACCCTGTGGTTAAATAGTGACAGTAAGGGATAATGTTTTTCAAATTTTATATCATTTGTGTATGTTTTTATTCCCTGACACTCTCTATCAGATGTAGCAGCTGTTTTTTGTGGATTTATTTGTTAGTGTGAGTTTGCTTTTCTAAGTGTGCAGGAGAGGCAAAGAACTGCATCGGTCCATGATGCAGCGCGACTTTCAGTCTCAGTGGCTACTAGAGCCTGGCCGCTGAGGGGAAAAGTGAGGTGGCTGACGTCACCTGCCCGGCAAACCCAAGGAGAGCTTCTGTCGCGCTCGCCGATAGGGAACAGCGCCAACAGCTTCTCTGCCTTCGCGGTTTTCTTCTTCTGGGGCTGAGCTGCTTCCCCAGGCGTCGCTGCCTCTGTCACCTAGTGACAGCCGCTGCACAGCGCTCCACCACAACTGCGCCGAGAACTTCGGGTGAGGAACAAAAGATGGCTCTCACAGCCAGTGCAGGTCAGGATAGGAAAGTTTATTAGAGTTCGAGGATGGCAGGAACTCAGAGGGTCTTCTCACTCCTGAGGGGACCTGGCTGCGAGAGCACTGGAAAGCTCTGTGCGGCCACTTTTAAGGGGGGGTGGTAACGAGGGGAGGGTACAGTCAAAAAGCTAATCGGGACTCTCTCTGGGAGGAGTCGAAGGAGGGAGCATTGGATTGACTTCCACTGCAATTCAGTTCGGGGTGACAGGCAAGGGAACAGTCCAGTAATATGTCGAACGGAGGGGAACTTTCTGGAACCGGGCGGTGGCTTGGGGGAGGATTGACAAGCTGAGGGGCAGGGGCTTGGGGTAACAGACAGGGAAGGGTCTGGAACAGGGGAGGAGGCATGCCCATAACAGAAGGCTTTTGGTTGGAACCTAGGCGGGGAGAACGGGGTAACAGAACTTTACAGAAAACGTGGGGGTAACAGAACATACCATTATAATCCGAAAAGGGGTGACAGGAAATTTCAAATAACCGAAACGAGAAACTGAAACAAATAAAATTTTCACACCACCACAGGTCCATTCTGCCTCCATAGCCTACTTTCCAAAAGAAGTTGGGCTTACATGATCTGTTTTTCAGGTCTTGCTTTACCATTGCTCATTTGTCAGCTAATTTCAGCTGTATTTGACAAAAAGGGTAGAGATCTCAACGAACTAATTCTCCCTGGCTTCCTTTCCCCCCATGAAATACCTCCAGATTAGTGCCTCCAGTGATGAAAAGGCTGCAATGCACAGCCGCACTGTTAGACAGCAGAGAGCCCACCTGGGAGGCAGCCTCTGGAAAAAGGACCTCCGAAGTGCTGGAACACATGGATATGCCACTTTCTAGAACCAGACAGAATTAACTGCTGCTTCAGCTTTCCTGGTAAAAACTTAGGATTTCTGTTAATTTTCAGCATTTTTTTCCACTGAATTTTAAGGTACTTTTTGTCTTGATGGCAAAACAGTGACTTTCAAGTCAGTTATAATGCACACAAATTCTTAATATTTGATTAATAAGCTCACTTTTTTAAAATATAAGAAGGTATCCAGCACATTAATTGCCTTCAGCAACAGTCATGTAGTAACAGGCTGGTTTTTATTAGTTCATAATACTGGACATTCTGTCATAATCTGACATTATGGACTTTCTACAAAAATTAATGAGAACAAATGTTCCCTTTCTCTCTTTTCAGTTCTTGAATATTAGATACTACCCATACTTTCTTTCAGCTCCAGCAGAGCTGCCAAATTCTGTATTTTGTAAGGAAGAAACAAATGCTTATAGTATATAAGAAGTTGTAGCTGTAAGATAAATGCAAATTAGATCTGTTGGAAAAAGAGAAATCAGATTCTTTACTCTGGGAAGAGTGTGAAAATTGGCAAGAAGAGAAACTTACTGAGATTTTACTTCCATGGTAGAAGGGATTTTCTAGGACTAAGAATGAATATTTTGATAATTAAATGGATTAGTTTAAGCCATGTATAACCTAAGCAACAAAAGCCCAGCCTCTTTGAGCCTGGGCTAGAGGCATTCAGGCTTATTCTCCTCGCACAGCACATCACTGAGTGCCACAGTTTGCTCTAGACACACTGCTGCAGCAAAGTACATAACTAGTTTCCTCAGTTTGCTCAAAAAAAAAAAACCGTTTAATTTTCCATTTAGAAGACGTTTCCATGGCTCTGTTCCAGCAGTTCATGACATTTACGTGGCAATAAAATGGCTGTTGCGCTGCCGGCAGGAACTTCTTGCCCTCCAGGGAGCAGGGAGCCAGTGGCTGCAAAGGGAAGACAAAGCCATGCTGTGGCAGAGGGGGCTGGGGGACAGCTCCACTGGGCACAGTGGGGCAGCCCCACCTGGGCAGGAGATGTGTGACAGTCTCCTCCTCCTGGCTGCGGTGTTGGGGATGGGAAAGCTTGGGCACTGGGTCAGGAATGATGCTGCTGCTGCCAAGCTGTTTGTTCCCCTCGGGAGCATGGACAGCTTGAAGGAGTCATTGGCCAAGCATGGGCAGTAATGGAGCTTCTCTCCAAACACTTACAGTCCTGTTTGCGGTTCCAGGACAAGGAATGTTAAATGAGACTAATGTACACTTGTCAACCAGTGTGTGGTTCGATACAGCAAATCAGAGAAAGGGGTGGGTAATGCCAATAAAAGAGTATTTGCTACATGAGGCAGCAACATTGACCTGGACATGTGGATCAGATTTAATATTCAGTCTTACACTTTTCTCCTCCTTTAGCATCATTGCTTCTAATCATAATATATTACCAGTTAGGCCAATATGACAAGGTGTTAAGTTAGGGAAAAAACAATGTTGGTGAGTTGGGTTTTTTTATTTCCTTGGATGCACAGAAAATCAGGGACATCACAGCTATTATATGAATAAAATAGCAGCACTATCTGATTTTATGGCACTCTCTAAACTAGAAAAACAAGTGGAGTGTTTTTATATAAGCAGATATGATTCAAAGATCTGAAGGAAGTTTTTTCTTTCTTGTACATAACTAAAGGATTTAAAACAATTGCTGAGAGGTGTCTGCTTACTGAACTCCTACCCTCACTGAAAGATTCAGTCTGATATTTTTTTTACTTCTAGTTTTTACAATATTTTACAGAGTATATAATTACAGTTTTATAGACAAATGATACAGACTGTATCTGTTACATGATGTATTAAAAAAACCCCTGTATATTACATTTATATAAATTTCTTCTTCCAGAGCTGAGCTAACTCTTATACTTTCCCTGCAGCCAGAGAGGCAATGATCCAAAGCATGAACAGAGTTAAATGCATTTACTTCAAGCAAAGGGTTATGACCTGGTTTAACTATGTCCTGGAGACTAGTTTGACTGGCAAGCGTGTCAGAGTTTGCAGGGTTGGTGCCTTAATCCTCCAGGCCTTTCAATGATATCTGACACTGTATTCACTCTGTCAGGGCTAATAAATGGCCCAGTGGATGAATATCTTTAAATACTATAGCCATTGAAAGTGAATTATTGATGGACATTACTTCGTTTCTTTGAAGGTAGCTTTTACTTCTATTACATTAAAAAATAAACAAAATACAGCAGATGGATACCATCTTTTTTTGTCAAATAAAAAAAGGTATCTGAATATTTCATATATTTAAATGTGAATGCTAGTCTGAATTAGAACACTATTTATGTCATTTTTTAATTCTTGTATTTGATTTTGCAATTAATATAGTTTTTGTTCCTAAAAATAGGGAAAAAGGGACCATACAGTTTTTGGTTTTTCAAATCCTTTAGTGAATTCAACTTAACAAGATGCTGCATAGCTTAGTGTTGAAATATTGTCTTTCTGGTGCAAAGTGGAAAATTTCTTTAAGAGGGTGATTTTTTTTTCCCCTTATGTGTTTGGAAGAGTGTAGCTGGGACTTAAGTGGCCACAAACACAGAGGAACCTTGGAGAAGGGGAAAAAATCTCTTTCTTACTGGCTGTAAGAAAAAAAAATGGTTTGAAGCAGTCAAAATCTCTACCTTTACCTAATTTAGGAATACAGAGAAGGATCCAAAACCCCTTGTCCTAGAGGCAGAACGAAATAACTGCCTTCTTGCTTGACTGCAGGAGGAAAGTGAAGGGCTTCACAGTTATTTTCGAAAACATCTTACCTGCTGAGCACCAAACCTGCCTGATAAAAAACATGGAAGGAGAACACCTCCACTTTTTGGAGCTCACATGCCTGACTCAGAAAAATGCCTGTGGAGAAAAATGTAGCTTCAAACCACAGACCTTCCTTCGTAGCAGGTGGCTGCAGGCACAGTACTCAGCCCCAGCCCTGGTTAACTCCTACCTCTTCTGCAGCAGGCAGAGGCTGGAGCAGGGCTGAGGTGCTGAGCTCTGTGTGGAAGTTGTCAACACCCAGCATGTTGGGGTTTGCACACAATTAATGGGAAAGCCTAGGGAGAGTACCCAGCTCTCTATCAGCCATGGCATCAGGCCAGCTCATGTCTATGCTTTCATGGCCCCAGGGACTTTGTATCCCTTCCTAAGCCTCTTTCAGCCTCTTTGGCACTTTGTGCTCTCTACTGTACACTGGGACTCAGAGCCAGCATGTCTTGGGACACGGTGTGGATGTCTGCTGCTCTGGGGCAGTGTACTTCATGATTTTTGTACCAGAAGTACTGCTCCCTAGCACAGCATAGAGAATTGAGAATTATGCTTCTGTATTTTGGATACCTACTCAGGAGGAATTCTCCTACCAGGAGCAGCAGGAGCATGATTAGATGGAGAAACATCCCCTTCCTCCCCTGCCAGAAGCAGAGCAAACCTGTGCTGCTTTTATGCATTGAAGGACTCAAGGCTTGCCTTTCAGGCTTCCCTGCCTCACTGAGACCATTAATCATTTTTAGTGTATGTCACATGCAGGTCATTTGTGAAGTACTGAAACAAACTCTGGCATTCAGATTTGGAAGCTGCTGTAGCTGATGTTTCTGCTCCCAAAACCTGCCCTCCTCAGTCACTCTGAGTGACCACCTCTGCTTCAAAGTGGGCTGAAGATGGAGAGGCATGTGATGAATGCTGAGCTGTCAAATCACTTTGTTCCTCCGTTCATTTCTGGGTGTCTGCAGTGACACTACATATAAACTAGGATTTCAGGGTTTGCATTTTCTTTTAATTTTGAGCTAATTTCTGAATCAAAAAAGTTAGTTCTCACTAAAAGAAAACCCATGAAGAGACCATTTAATTCCACAGTCTACTTCAGACCAGAGCATTTGGGTGTAAATCACACCAAGTTGGGCTCCATTCATGCATGATAGTCTTGTAACATCGTCCCAGCAAGCACTGGGAATGCTGGTCAACCCCTTTCCTCATCTAGAAAGTGTAACACATACCATTGGCGCCATGTTTACACTTAGCTCTCCCATGCACTGCAGCAGTTGCTGCTGATGTGGAAATCATCTTAGTATGGGACCAAAGGACAACCAGACAGGACAGAAGCATGGAAGATTTAATTCCAGACATGTATATCTATAGATAGAGAGATATAGAGAGTTCTCTGTGTGTGTGTATATATAGCCACAGGCACAAGCAGCTTGTTTTTATGAGGGGGCTGTACATCAAGCACTATTTTCCATTTACATGATGAAGAGATCCATGTTTGCAGTAAGGCTGTATTAAAAAAGCTGGGCACTGTGGTGCTGCTCCAAACCAGGGGTTTGAGACATGGGCAGCAGCTGCTTCCTCCTCAGCTCTTCTCCTGCTACTGCATTGCATACAGAGAGCAATTGCTGGTCACTCCATCTGTCTGCTTCCCTGATTAATAAACAGATGGTCAGGACTTGAACCTACTGCTTGTGCTTGGACCAGTGATCACAGAACTTGGTGTTGCCATATTTCAGCTGTTTTCCATGGAAAAGCAGCTGTTAGGACTTGGTGCCAGTGGGCATTCAGGGAAGACTTGGTGAAATGGGTGCGTAGAGTGGGCAGCCAGTCCTAAACAGTCAGGATGCCAGCCACCCTGTACCCCCGTCTGGCCTGGTTCTCACTGCTCTCTTGTGACTCTTCTTGACAGAAATCTTTAGCAGTGGACATATAGCCACAGAGAGAAATAGTTCAGGTGCTCAGAGCTGTCTTCTGAATGTGTCCAACCCTGTTGATATGATGGGGAGTATAGAATAGCCAGAGGATAACAAAGACAACACAAGTGGTTGAAGAAATATTAGGTCTCACCTGCCTTCTCTGTCTGCATATAAAGGCAGGGAAAATAATTTCAAAAAGAGTGATAGAAACAGAGTAGAAATTGCATTTTCATTGTTTGACTGACAATGGGAAATTCCTAGGCAGTTGTGCTGGATTTTCAGAACAATCCACCTGAGGCTGTTTATTATTAAAACAATTAATCAGGCAAATAACTAAACAGCTCTTCACCATTCCTTCCTGTGATACATTTCTTCTCGTATTATAGTATTATATTTCTAGAGAGAATAATCAAGGCTTTGCTGCTTCTGGTCACCTCTTTCCCACCATTTAGCTGCTGTAAGAGATTGGTTATGCACATCTCCAACAATGTGTGCAGTTCCTCATAAGGATACTGTAATTTGGCACATCTATTCCGATCTCTCCACTCTGTTTCTTCAGATGTCAGAAACAACACCTTATCCCTCTGCAGAGTCATAAGTCAAGTCAAAATCACTTCTTCTCTACCTTCTGGAGACTGATCTGGTTTCTATTATCCCACATTTCTTCAATTTTTTTGTATATTAGTACAAGCCCCAGTTCTCCTATTCCTGTCTTTGAAACACAAGTGAAATGTTGAAGTGTTTATCAGGACTACAGTAATGACTTTAGACATTTCTCAATACCTTCAGAAAGAGGGATTACATTAAGGATTTGATGTTTTTCCCTAACATGGCAGCCAGGCCCCATCACTCTGGGCAGCAATTTCTTGATAGGGATTTCTCAGGTACAGCTGGAGAGTGCTCAAAGGAGAGAAAAAGTAAATGAAGAACCAGAATCAAGGTTGGAAGCCGTTGCTTCCCTTTGGATAACATCCTACCCATCAACAGATCTGGGCAAAGCAGCGGTTCCTGGCTCTTGCTGCCTTCCTGCAGGTGCTCTGGGAAGGCCCCACAGGAGCTTGCCTTGCTGGGCTGATGGCTCACACCTCAGCCATCTGCAGCAGCACTGGAGGAACCTGCTGGGAAGCACTGCCCTGCTTGGCATGGCCTGAGCTCTGTTAGCCGTGCCTTGCCTCGGTGCAATGCCTCCGGGCATTGTGGAGCAGGCTGCTTGTTCCAAATGTCACTCTTTGGCTAAAAAATTCAGACAGGGTGGTATTTGCTACCCTTCATCCATCTCTGAGAGTGAGTATAGAGGATACAGCCTATCTGAGTGCAGGAAAGCTCTTGGAATTGAGTAAATTGTCCTAAGGCTACTGAATCAGAGCAGCAACATCTATCTCAGTTCAAGCAATGAAATCCTGAGCATCACTCTCCTGGTGTCCTAAGAAATAGTCTTCCGGTCACTTCCTCAGCTTTTGCTTATAATTTATGAGAGTATAAGGTCTTTTGATTAATAATTCAGAAATTACATTTATTACAGAGCATTAGGCTCCCAGAGGAGTTCAGAAGCTCTCTCTCAAATTCCCAGAGCAATCCAAAGAACTCTCTCAAGTCGACTCTCCTTTAACATCTCCACCCTAAAACCTAATATATTAATGATTTAGAGATTGTAGGAAAATTATTGCATATGCAATAATATCTTCAAATTTAGAAGGATCAAGTTTTTTAATCCATATAATTGAATTCCCAGCAGTGGCTTTTTTTTTTTTTTTTTTTTACTATGGCTTTTTCAGACTTCTGTTAGTTATATTGTAACTTTTACCCTAGGGCTGCTTTACCTTTGCTTTGATATTTTATTTAGTTAGTCTTTGAATGGATAGGCTGTTGATAAAAACCAAAGGAATGGGGTAGCTAGGTTGTTCTCAGACTAAGTGAGGAGAGAGTGAACAATTATCAGGTAGCAATAAATTTGTCCTTATGAATCTGAGTTTGTGATTCCTCTCACTCCAGTATCAAACAAAACTAGCTTTGCTACTTTTATGGGATCTTTGGAGGAATATAGTACTTTGCTTTATGTAAAATGGATTAATATCAAAATATGTTCAAAATAACCAGTGGAAGGGAACTCATCACCCAGCAGAAATATAGTGCAGTAAGCAAGGCCCAAGGGCTGCCCTGAGACACTCTCAATTTCCTCTACTGCCATGACACTTTTTATTGAAAATGACTGAGTTCAGAGACGTGTAAGGTCTCCAAAGCCCATTTCTTCAGTTAGAAGCATGGGCAGGATAAAATCATGTTTGTTTGCATCTCTGCTAGATTTATTTAGTCTGAGATAGAGCAGAAGCACTACCTAATATAAGGCTTTCCTATACCACAATCTGCTCAGTCACCACAGCAAATCTTTCCTCGAACATTTCTGTCACTGGGGGGAAATGAGCAATGTCATCTGGAAGGGAGGTTCATCTTTTATTTTGAAGACTCCTGCACTGGCCTAATTGTAAGTAGTGGCAGTAAAACTTACATGACTTCACAGGAAAGATAAAATCCTTTTTTTTTTCCCATTTTTTTTCTGACAAACACAATGCATGAGCTTTATGCTGCAGCAGCAGACTCACCTCACTCCTGTGATGAGTGTAGAAGCGTTAGAGGACGTATAGGGAAAATCCGTGCTACAGGGCTAATTGGCTTCGTGTGGTTCCTGAAGAGTGAGACTAATACTGCACAGGAAATCTCCTGCCGTTGCACCAGCACCAGTCTGTCTCCAGTGCGTCACTGGCAGCAGGGCTCCCCTGGAATGGGATCAAGGATTCCCACTGTTGTGCTGTCTGAACCAGACCTTTGCTGGGTTCTGCAAACTTGTGGAGGAAATTAAAGGTGGGTTTCTGGGTATAAAAGGACATAGAAGTGAAGGGTAGATGGGGAACTGTGGGTGTCCAGCCTACATTATAGGGAGAGCAGAGTTAAATATTCCTAAATCTTGGTTGAGTTTTCTGAATAAAACTAACTTAAATTTTTCTAACTTTAATTCTTTTCTAACTTAAATTCCCTGCAGCACCTAGTACCATAGTTTATGTTCATGCACATAAGAAATACCCTCTATGCTATTTTTTAAGCCCAAGCATTTCACTGTGCAGCTCACCAGCCAATGTTGCTGCCTTGTTAGAAATGTGTAGGGGCACAGTGACAGGTCACACTAAATAAAACTCTGTGGGTTTCTGTACTTGGGAGTACTATATGCTCTTACTGTCCATCACCATCTGCAGCAGGAAACACATGAACTCACTATTTCTGTCCACATTCAAATTGGTCATAAATTTTTATAGCCTAGTTTACTGAACTTTCCCATACAAATGCTGCAAGCACAATAATGAACCGCACCGGCTCATGCTTCAAACACAACTCACTTCAGCTAGCAATTTATCATGGGATCTTTTGCAGGCCTCTTTTTGGTTTGCTCAGAAGGCACACACCCTTACTAAAGACTCCCATGTGTTCTGGCTCAGAGGGATGTGAACTGGTGGGCATTGCCCTGAAATGAGGGAATGTGCTCATTAAAAATTATTTCTGGTATGAAATGGAGACAAGTGTTGTGACCCTTCTTCTCCCTGAGGAGGTAGGATGTGCAAACATGGCTCAGAGTAATGATAACTTGTTAGAAAGAATGAGCACAGGCTGGAGGCAGGGAAAGGATTTTTGGATTTTGCTCTATTTAGCGTATGTTTCTACATAGTTGACTTGTATAAGCGAAATTGCCTGATGATACTCAAAAATTTGCATTTCTGAGTACATAAGAGGAACAGCCTTCAGCTAATCAAATCTATAAAATGCAGCATCTCTGTGGGTGGATTAAAATGCAATTAAAATGGGATTTCTCTTTTAAAACTGTTCGTTTTAAATACATGTCTTCAGATGGTAAAATTCAGCATAAATTTGGACAGGTTATAAAATCCTCAGGAGGCTGGATTATGATGTGGAACTAAATGTAAACAATTTTATTTTCTATTGGGCTATTTTTTTACTTTTACATTATGTTACTAGATTTGATTAACTTTTCCTGACAAAATTAAATAAAGTGTCACACGTCACAGACCACGCCATACCAAAAATGAGGAAAATCATGCACTGTAAATGTTATTTAACTGTTTAAGTGAAGAGCTTACTGGCAAATAAATGAAGTCGTGTTTTCATGTCCACTAAGGTATATCAGATATTCTAACTGCTTGTTGGAATATGTCAGTAGACTATACACTTGAAACATGAGGCTTTGTCTGTCTCATAGTTGCACTACTCAGTTTGAAACTCAGAGATGGCTGCATACGATGAAGTTTGAAAAACATTCTTAACATATCATCTACTCCTGTTTTAAATGGGAATGACTGTTTCTATGTATGTTACTGCTTTGAAATATTTTGGTTTGTTGAAATGACCAAGGAAGTTGCTAACACGAAGCCCTAAAGCAAGATAATTACTGCTAACTTTCTCTGCTTGCCCCTTTCTTCACAGTGTATTTCTTCCAGCAAAACACTCTGCAACAAAATGGAAAATTAGGCAGTTCTCCTCTGGAAGCCTTTTAGAAGGGAGACTATAAATGTTTTATATTGCATCTCAGGGTATTATGCTGCTTCCCCAGGAGGCCAAGTGTTCAGAAGGCAACCATCAAAGTGCTGTAGGTTAGTTACATGCTTCCTCATTTACCTGCATGATCATGACATCCCTTACACTAACCACGAGTGAGGAGTGGCAAGGAGAGTAATGTCTCTGGCTGTATGAACACCTCTCTTGGAGACTATTGTATTTGCAAATGAAGTGATCTTTCTGTTACTGGTATTTTTCTACATCTCATCACTGCTGATCAGCATGAAGAGCCTTTACAGAGAACTCCCATTTCCATCTTAAGGGGTCTTTTTCCATGGTTATTGTATTTTAAAAAGAAACAATTTTATAAACTTGTGAGCCTCCTCTTCTCCTTGAAGGTCCATCGTTCACCCTCTCTCTTTACAGCTACAAAAATCCTAGTAGATTTTCATCAAAATGTGCAAGCAGGTCAGGCATTAGAAAAAAATATTTTTAAAAACCTTCTTAATTTTTTTGGGTTTTTTTAACATTTTTACTTCTGGCTACGCTGAGAGTGACACCACATCTCTTTCTTGAGCAAAAAGAGACTTCTGAGTGAGCTTACAGATTTTATGAATGATGCCTACCATGCAACTGGAAGCATGTGAAGCAGAGGAGTCAACTCCCATGTCTGCCTAAATATTCTGTCTGGAAAACCCAGGACTGCTGTGTCTCCATGTGATCCCAATAGGCAGCTCTCCACCTCATGTGAGACCTAATTATGCAGCACAACTTCCAGACCCCACTCCCTCTCACTTTTGCCACATTAGGCTCTGTGCTGATATTTTTATTGTCAAGAAACCTACAAACAATTATATTGTAGAGGGCTAGCACAGATTTTGGCCATGATATTTGCAAACCACGGCAGTCCATAAGGAACGGAATGGCATTAAATGCATCATGGATACAGCTGTGATCATGGTAAGGAGAACCTTCACTGCTTGGAAAGTGACAGGTAAAAAGTAATTTGATATTACTGTTCAAATTTTAATTGTATTTGTTAAACTTCAGAATTAACATCTATAGCTGTTAATGAGGACAGTTCCCATCTCTTAGAATTACCACCAGAAACTCCTCTGTCTGAATCTGAAGGTGACCTCTGTAACTGTAGAGGTGAGGCATTAATGAAAGCTAATTCATTAACTAATTAATGGAAGCTAATTATGCTAGAGCTTAAAAGGAGTTGTGGAACTACATATTGTCGTTGGATTACTGCATTAAACATTGAGCTGTAACTTGTGTAAACAAGCTTAGGTCACTAGACTATAGGCAGCTCTTGTTGATGAAAAGTGAAATGTGATAAATTTCTCCATTCCAGTATATTTCTTTAATAAGAATAGGTTTAATGAACAAACCTTGTATAAAACAAAACATATAGAAGATTAATAACAGTTTCATATTAGACAAAGATTACTTTTTTTTGCAAATACTACCAGTGAAAAACTTAATGAGAATGTAATTTAATGAACTGTATTTTACAGCATGAAGTACTGTTTCATGTGGCTTTTTTGGATAATAAACAATGTGGAACTGGTGTGTTAATTTTAATAAAGGACAGCTTTAGTGTCACTGAATAAGTGTACTGAAAATTGTGCTGATTGCCAAAGCTGAACTGGAGTTGAAGCTGGCCAGAACCATAGGGGAAAATAAAAAAGATTTTTCAAATACATTAATGGCAATAGGCAGTATAAAAATTACATCAGCGTATAACAGCATGAGAACAGTCACCTCACAAACAGGGACACAGACAAGACACAGGTGTTTAACACATTCTTGGCCTCTGTCCTCAACATGGATGGACCAAGAGGCTCTCAGTGCCCTGAGCTGGAGAATCATGACTGCGAGAATGATCAACTTACTGTTGACCCTGAAACTGTGTGGGATCTCTTGCTCCCACTGGATGCCTACAAATAACAGGGCCAGATAGGATTCACCCAAGAATCAAAGAGTTGGCTGATGTCATGCAAAAGCCTCTCTTGATGATTTTTGAGCAGTCTTGGAAATCCGGAGAGGTCCCAGCAGACAGGAAGCTGGTGAAAGTTGTCCCAGTTTTCAAGAAGGACAAGGAGGAAAATCCTGGTAACTACAGGCCTGTCAGTCTCACTTCANCAACTTACTGTTGACCCTGAAACTGTGTGGGATCTCTTGCTCCCACTGGATGCCTACAAATAACAGGGCCAGATAGGATTCACCCAAGAATCAAAGAGTTGGCTGATGTCATGCAAAAGCCTCTCTTGATGATTTTTGAGCAGTCTTGGAAATCCGGAGAGGTCCCAGCAGACAGGAAGCTGGTGAAAGTTGTCCCAGTTTTCAAGAAGGACAAGGAGGAAAATCCTGGTAACTACAGGCCTGNGGACAAAACACAGCCAGACAAACAAATCATGGGATGAGTGAGCAACTGGCCCATGTGTGTGGTGGTGTGAGAGTTTCGTTCGCTTTGGACTTTCTATTCTAAAGTTCTCAGTTTCCCTACATCCTAAGTTGGTATGTTCTGTAACCCCCCGAGTTCATTGTTAAGTTCTGTCACCCTGTTCTCCCCTCCCAAGTGCCTCCCCCAAATCCCCGGTTATGGGCATGCCGCCTCCCCTATTCCAGACCCTTCCCTATCAGTCACCCCAAATCCCTGCCCCCAAGCCCGTCAATCTCCCCTGAAGCCCTCACCCCTTCCAGAAATTTCTTCCCTATTCGACACCCCTTTGGACGCTTCCCCTGTCAATCTCCCCAAGTTGCTCCCTGTTGGTACGAAGTCTCATGCTCCCTCCCCCGACTCCTCCCCGAGAGAACCCTGATTGGAGCCCCGGTTGTACCCTCCCATTGTAACCACCCCCCTTTAAAAGCCGCTGCAGAGAGCTCTTCGGGGGCTCTCTCAGCCAGCTCCCTTGGAGGCAGGAAGGCGTTTGTTCTCTCTGAATAAATCCTCCTCTTCTGAACCTTACTGGCTGAGTGAGACTCCTCCTTCTTTCCCTCACCCCGCGTCCTCGACGCAGAAAGTGCTTGAGTGGTGCTGTGCAGCTGCTGTCACCCTGTGACAGAGGCAAGGCCTAGAAGAGTGTGCCTCCTACCTCGAAGACCAACAACGGGAAGATCAAAGAGGCTACTGTCGCTCCTCCCCAGTGGCGAGCGCGGCAAGAGCTCTCCCTGATCCAGCCGGGCAGGCGAGGTGAGCCACCCCGCCTTCTCTCCTCAGCGGCCAGACCCCTAATACAGCGGACAAAGCCGCACTGCGTCACATGTGTTGGACACAAAGGGTTATAGTGAATGGGACAACATCAAACAGGTGACCTGTCACTAGTGGGGTTCCACAGGGCTCCATCCCCAACCCTGTGCTCTTCAACATCTCCATAAATTACTTGGAGGAAGACTGGAAGAGATACTAAGCAAGCTCACAGATGATAAAAACTGGGAGGAACTGCTGACTCCCTCAGGGGCAGGGAGGCCCTGCAGAGAGACCTTCACAAATTAGAGGGCTGGGCAAGCACCAACCACATGAAGGTTAACAAATAAAAGTGCTGGATTCTGCACTTGGAACAGGCCAGCCCTGGATGTATGGACAGAGCAGGGAATGAGATGCTGGAAAGCAGCACCAAGTAAAGGCACCTGGGGGTCCTGGTTGATGGCAAGTTGAACACGAGTCAGCAGTGCCCTGGCAGCCAGGAGGGCCAACCCTGTCCTGGGGGCATCAGGCACAGCATTGCCAGCCAGGCAAGGGAGGGATTGTCCTGCTCTGCTCTGCACTGGGGCAGCCTCACCTCCAGTGCTGGGGCAGTTTTGGGTGCTACAACGTGAGAAAGACATTAAACTGTTAGAGAGTGCCCAAAGGAGGGTGACAAAGATGCTGAAGGGCCTTGAGGGGAAGCTGTGTGAGGAGCAGCTGAGGGCACTTGGCCTGTTCAGCCTGGAGGAGACTGAGGGGAGACCTCAGTGCAGTTACAACTTCCTTGTGAGGGGAAGAGGAGGGACAGGCACTGATCTCTTCTCTGTGGTGACAGTGACAGAACCCAAGGGAATGGCCTGAAGCTGTGTCAGGGGAGGTTCAAATTGGATATTAGAGAAAGGTTCTTCACTCGGAGGGATAAGGTTCTTCCCTGGGGAGCTATTGAACAGGCTTCCCAGGGAAGAGGTCACAGCACCAGCCTGACAGAGTTCAAGAAACATTTGGACAATGCTTTCGGGTACATGGTGTGACTCTTGGGGCTGGTGCTGTGCAGGGCCAGGATTTGGACTTGGTGATCCTTCTGGGTCCCTTCCAACTCAGCATATTCTGTGATTCATAATACCTAGGTGGTCACTGGTTTAACAGCATCTGTAGCACTACTCATAAAGTCAATTTTTTCCATAGGGTAGTATGACCAGAAGAAAGTGAACTGATGACTTCTCTCCATCACATATTTCACCACTTAAGAAAGGTTGTTGTATGGTATTTTGGAACTGAAATTATTATTTGTTCTACATCTGCTCTGGAAATGCCATGAGAGGCTGCTCTGACAGTGCAGAGCAATTAAATACAAATATGGGCTACAGGAGTATATTGGGACAGTCCTCAGTGAGACTTCCTGTTACCAAAATGCACATACCATTAAGTGTATGATCTAGCAGCTCACTGGAGCTGTTGGACAGTGCCAAATGCTTCCCTCTCTGCATGAGAAAGAAGAAGAGAAGTTCTCACCTGAAGATACTTTCCAGAAGGGACAAGTCTTGCCTTTCCAAGCCTCGGAGGGCACATGAAGCCACTCTGTGATTACATACCATCCCAGTGCAATCACTATCTCACTTCATGGTTTTAACTGGCAGATCTCTACGTGGATGAGGCAAAGTCATTTGGCTTCAGACATTTAGGAAGCTGATGTCTTCATGACCTTAAAAACCTGTGAGCATTCTCCAACTTTCCTCTTTTTGCCCCTGCTATACAAGATCCTGCGCCACAGATTCCTGCTTAAGTGTTCAGCCACTTCCTTCAAAATGCAGCAAAAAGATGTGTCTATAGGAGCAAATCTTGGGCAAGACTCAAGTCATAGGAAGGAATTGCCCAAGAGAACTGTTTGGCAAGCAGAGGCTTGTAGTTGCTTGAGTAAGTTTGCCTATTTCCTGAGCCAACAAATAAAATAACAGCAAACCGCATTAGATGTTCTCTAAGTCACAATGTCCTAGAATTATTTCAGTCTTTCCTAAAGGGGGGTGTGTGTATGTATAATTACATATATCTGGAATATAAATTTGAAATATATATGGAAAGCAAATTTTTGTCATAATTTGATGAGCGAATCATATTCACTCTGGTGATGGAATTTTTAAGGATATTTACCTGCAGTACAAGATGAGCCTTAGGACTTACTGGGGCCTTTGAATGATATAAAAGTCTAAAAAGCTGACATAAATCACACCAAAAGAGGAGTGTACTAGTCTCATTTTACTAATAAAGTACTAACAATGGGGTTTAGCAGCTCATTGTATTAAATGTCTTTTCTAGTGATGAGTTAGAAAAATTATGAGACAAATCACAGCTCTCAGAGAACAGAGGTAAGTCAATCACCTGTCTCTCCAAGCCTTTCTCCCCACTCATGAATTAAAAGTATCATTGATGCAACATGATCAGAAGCAGAAAGTAGCTGAGCTATTTCAGGGAACCAGAGGCACGATTTCCAAGGAAAGCACATCTGCTTCTTTTCCTTCAGAGCAGAGTCAAAATTTACAAGACACAAACGCTTGGGAAAACTATTCTCTACCTCATGCTGCTGTGTGTTAAGGCTCTTTTACTTGCAAAAACAATGCATTACTTGGTGAATGAGTTGCTCAGAAGTTCAGGATGTGCTTAATTTGCTGGCCAGGAATATAAATAGTTAGCTCAGAGAAATCACCTGCTTGAAGTATTGGATACACATTTCTGAGCTCTCAGCTACTTTCAGATACTACATATGCAGCTACCACTGAAGCTGATTAATTACAACTCCATACACAGACTCAGACCTTGGGAAGTTCAGCTCTTTTGAGAAGGGTAATGTAAGGTGGCCAGCTGGAAATAAAAGGGAGGGATGGAAGAGCTGCGCACCTGCCTTCCTCAAATGCCTGCTTACAAGTGCTGTTGTGCACTTAAAAGAGCTCAGTTCCAGCAGAGATATAAAAAACACAAAAATATTTTTTACAGGTAACAGATATCTTTGCATAAAATTAGCACATTTGGAAGCACGTGAAAGAAAATAAATGAAAGAGAAGCAGTGCAGTGTTTGCATTACTTTGATACAAATACTTCAAAGCAAACTAGCCACAATCCTTATGATTGACTGGGCCAGGTCATCCCTCAGAGGTTTCTGCAGAGTCTCTTGCACAGACCTTTTTAACAATTTATTTATTAAAAGAAAGCTCATGATGGGGTTCATTGCTGTCCTCCTCCACAGGGAATTTGCTATGAGCACAGGTGTTGTGCTGAGGGACTGGGCACACCTGGCTGTTCCCAGAAAAGAAGGCATGGCTGGGCTGGGCTTTGACAAGGAGTCCTGGGCAGGCACTGATGATATTCACAGCAGCATGGATTCCAGCAGGAAACCTGCTTCTGGTAAAATCTAAAACATCTGGGATGATTTCATCCTCTTTTACTGCAGTCTTTTCACAGGCTGATTCTTGTTCACTAAATAGGATGTCCTTTTGGAATTATTTTTGTATAAGAGATCCTTCCTGTGTTAGTTTTATTAATTTTTTTTAAAGAATTATTATGGCAAAAAAAAAAAAGGTGTCTTTCTGCTGTTGCTGTAGCCTTGAAAGAGGCAGTCTCTCTGGCAGAGCAAATTCTCTTGCAAAGAGTTCTGTACTGCCACAGCTAGAATTCTCGTACACAAAACAATGCATTTAAAGCCAACTTGGGAATCTCTGCACTAAACTGGAGGCTTTCCCCCAGTTTGGCACGCAGTTTAGCTGTTTTAAGAAGAATTCTTAGGCCTGTCTCAACTTTCCTCATATAAAAATCTCTTTCCTGGCAAAGTCCTCTTATAATGCTAAATAATTTTTACCTAGAAGGTAATATTTAGTCCATGTAAGTATTGAAGGAGGAGGCTGAGGTATGTGGGGGATTTCTTATACTATTCCAAAATAAATGGTGGTGTTAAAGCAGTAAGTGTTATTGGAGAACTAAGAAAGAAAGTGCAGTGTATTAGTCTGCATTAAATATATAGCATTACTATTATTTATTTGGAGTAGCATTTGGATGCTCCTGAAAAGAATAGTGACCCAGTGTGCCAGGCAATGTGGAAATACTGAACAGAGCTACTCCCTACTCCAAAAATTTCACAATAATAAGATGTGCCCAGGTGGCCAAGAAGGCCAATGGCATTTGGGCCTGTATCAGCAACAGAGTGGCCAGCAGGACCAGGGCAGGGATTGTCCCCCTGTACGTGGCACAGGTGGTGCGACATTTCAAGTGCTGCGTTCAGTTCTGGACCCCTTTACTAAAATAAGGCCATTGAGGTGCTGGAGTGAGTCCAGAGAAGGGCAACAGAGCTGGTGAAGGGTTTGGAGCACATATCCTGTGAGGAGTGGCTGAGGGAGCTGGGCATGTTTAGCCTGGAGAAAAGAAGGCTCATGAGTGACCTGATCATTCTGTGTCACCATCTGAAAGGACGGTGTAGCCAGGTGGAGGTCAGCCTCTTGTCCCAGGTAACCAGTACCAGGGTAAGAGGGAATGGCCTCTAGCTGACCTAAGGCAGATTCAGGTTGGACACGAGGAAGAATTTTTTCACTGCAAGGGTTGTCAAGCATTGGAATGGACTGCCCAGTGAGGTGGTAGAGTCATCATCCCTGAAGTATCCAAGATATAACTGGATATGGCACTCAGTGCTGTGGTTTAGTTGGCATGGTGGCGTTTGGTCAAAAGCTGGCTGGATGACCTTGGAGGTCTTTTCTGACCTTAATGATTCTATGATTCTGATGGTATGTTTCTAAAAATATTGTTCCTAATGCAGGCAGAACACTTATCTATTCCTCCTTTCCAATACTTTATTGTTGATTCATAAAGTCATGGTTTGACCTCCACAAACTCCTCATTTTTGCATTATTCACAAGTTCTGCTTTGTATTATCCACTACTAAAAATAAAGTTTCTAATGAAATCAGGGTAAGTACGCTGCCTTTTTCCTCCCTTTTTCAAAAGCAACCCTCTCTGTTACTACTTTGTGCTAACAGGAAACTGGCAGCTGGTGGGCTAAAGAGAGCTCCCTGAGTACCTAGCACAAATTACACCCTCGAACATTTTTCCTGTCACTGCTAGAGCTCTGCCTCCCCAAACAAATTTAAATTATCTCTGCCAAGAAAAATTTACCCCCAGAGCTTGAAATAGCTCTGAAGCTCCTTTTCTCCTTCTTGGAGTGCCCCACAGGTCACACTGTGGATCACACATTTTTGTGATTTTGGAATAGGGATGGAGGTCTAGTCCTCCTCTTTAATCAGCCTGGTTTATGTCTCTTTGCCAGTACAAAACAGCCACCAAGCCAGGACAACTGGCCACAAAAGGATTACAGGCAGTGTAGAGAGACCAGATGCAGGAAGGCCAAAGAGCCATTGCAGGATGTTCCACATCCATCCTTCACTGCAGTGGCTCTTGAGACCTGTGAGGTGTTGGTGTAATGTGGAGGCCTCTCTCCTTTAGAGCCCAGCAAATGGGCAGTCCAGGACAAAAGCAACACTGGGTCTCACACCACCTTTCACAGAAGTGCCCTCGTTCCCCTATTGCATTTGAAGATGGAGATCCTTTCACATTAGGGAAGCAGGATGTGACACCTGCACAATGTACTTTCCATCCTGACACTCTCTCACAATGCATGAACACCCACTCTCCCGTTGACAAATTGTATCATCTCTTGGTAATTATCCTGTCGGTGTTTTGACAAGAAAATTCAAGAATATCCCAGTCCCTTGCTCTTTTTCTCTGAAGGCATACCATCAGAGACAGAGATATGCAGATTTTAAGGAGAAAAAAAGTGTCAAAATATTGGCAGCATCCTCATGCTGAAGGAGCAATAAAAACAAAGTGAAGGGAATATTTTGTGTTAAACTATTCACCCAGGATAGGCTTCTGTCTTACTGTTTTACAAGTTACAGAATTCTAAAGCTACTCAGAAGACTTAATAGATGCTAAAAATTGCCACGCTAACCTGAACTATCATTCCTGTTATCAAAAGTGTTTATTGCAAAGCTTACTCAAATAATTAGTTCTAAACTAGTAGACTCTATTTCTTTTATCTGAAAAAGAGAACGAAATATAAATAGCTTTCAATTAGCATTATTTGCAAAAGCCTGCACATGAGATAAAACTGAAATATTAGTTTCCAGTGAGAATAGCATGGCCTGTATATAGGAAATATGTTTTCATACATAATCAAATATGCAAGAATTTTAAAATGTACTATATAAATGTGCATGTATATATATGTACATATAAATATTGAAAATGCATAAAATATATTTCATTATTTGTGTCATTATGAGGTGAAGATATGAAGAGCCAAAGGGTATGGACATGTTTCCCCTCATCTTTTAAAACTAGGGAGAGCAATTCACAAGGTCACCAAGTTGCATGTGCGTCTCCAGTTTACCTTGTAGTCTTCATGCACTTAACTGCAATGCTCAGATCATGCTTAATTTTGGCTGATGTAGACAAGACATTAAAACCATCCCTGAGGTGCAAATATTGTTTATTGGGAAGGTAAGAGGATGACATTCATGTCCTTTTAGCTGGATGGTGGGACACTGCTTAGTCAGAAAAACACAGGCTACAGGAGAGGAGAGAAATGAGGAGAAAAAAGAGAAGAGGGGAGAGAGAGGAAGGGAAGAGAGATCACAAGGTATTATGATACCCACATTTGAGAGCTTTGCAGGATCCTTAGGGAGGGAGTATATTTACTATGATATACTTTAAAAACTTATTTAATTGGTAGGATATTTACTCATTTTTTCACTGTTTCTAAGCAATAATTTTCCTGTGGGTTCCATCATGGTACCAAATTTATGCACAGCTGACCTTCTATTTCCTGATGCAAAAGAGAATTTTAAGAGTATTAATCTTATTCCTTTGGAAAGATGAACATCTAGGACTAAATTAAAGAGGGGAAGAAGGTACCTAACATTTTCTTCTAGAGTAGACAAAAGGCTTATTGCATGGGAGACAAAACTTTTGCCAAGCAGCAGGCTTTCCAAAGGAACTTACTCATCCGGGAATCAGGGAATATCATAAAGCAAATCCACCTTTAAGTGCAAGATGCTTTACTTTGCTTATGCCTTCTCTCAGAAACATAAGGAGAGGCAGTGCATACAGTATCCCTCAGCCAGTGTACACACTTCCCTCGGGAGGGAAGGAGAGAACAAGCGCTTCATGCATTACTGGAAGGCACAGAGTGCTGTGTAAAAACTACGGGAAGAAAATGTATAGCACATTCTGGAATTGGTACTTTCTGGTGACCTAGATTAAATGTTAATGCATGAATTAGCTCAGGACCCAGCAACACAAAACCCTGAGTAAACCTAAATAACCTTAAACTTCTGAAGGAAACCATACTATCTTCTACTTCTGCATCACTATTGCTGCCATATCTTCAGTAAGAAGAAAAGTCATTACAGGAGATTTTTTGCTCTGCCACTTTCCTTTCTTAAACAGTTTATTCTGTCAAAGGCTTTCGCTTTTCTATTTTTCCCTTTCATACGGCAGAATAATGGAAAATAAAATTGGGAGGATTCTCAGTAGCACTGATGTACTATCCATTGATCTCCTGGTACTGAATATCCCCTCTGCAACTTTTTTTCAAGTTTTCTAACTTGAAAATTTTTAGGTTTTCACTGTCAAATCTATGACAATAAATAAATATGTGAGGCAAATATATTTCAAAATTTTCTTGAATTCTCATCAATAATAAGATCACTATTATTATTTTGAGAGATGAGATTTTTGTCTATTAATTTGATTTACATTAACCAGTTCTTGTTTATTTCAATTTTCCTTCTAAACCACAGGGCAGACATACAGGTTTCTGTGAATTAGCACATAACTTGTATACAAAAACCCCTAGAATTTGACACGGTGTTTCACACCTATATCCAAAACCTTTTGGACAGATTATATTCTGTATCAACTGCTAAATGCTAAGCATAGTTTGTATAGCTCTCTGCAGTGATTTATACTCAGTTTTGAATCTTTTCCTGCCAGCTAAAATGATTCTAGCTGGTGAAGGCACTAGTACCATCTACTCTAAGCTGGTGCACCACTGCATCATCTGTGTGTGTTTGAAATAGGTCACTTCAA
Organism: Vireo altiloquus; assembly: GCA_013396875.1. Classification (NCBI taxonomy): domain Eukaryota; kingdom Metazoa; phylum Chordata; class Aves; order Passeriformes; family Vireonidae; genus Vireo; species Vireo altiloquus. The sequence continues at coordinate 1,806,513 of VZRF01015809.1, forward strand.
TTCACGTTACTCAGTGTCATTTATCAAATCCTATCTGCTATCTCTGTGATTTTGATCAGAAAAATTGCTAAAACTACAAAATCTAGAGAGCTTTATTAAGAACAACAGTAACCCCTACTGGATTGTGATTGTCTCCCTGGAAACCTAGGAGATAAAAAACACCTTGCACTGCTTCATGGAAAAGGCACAGTCCGCATAACTGAGATGAAGAATGAGTTATTTCTCTGCTTGCAATAAATTTCCCTGTCATCATTTCCTGAATTAAATTGGAAATCCTGCTGAATTTACACTCGAGCTTGCTGAAAGACATCTGTTCCTTGCAAACTCAAATTCAGAGCTTTTTTTTTTTTTGTATTTACAGATAAGTTACAAAACCAGGCATATGCCAGTTAGTTTTTTCTATGTTCAACAGTACAAGCACTAGAATATATTTCTTTATGATTGAAAATAAGGGACTTCACCTATGATGACCAATATAAACAAATCACCACAACCTGCTGAAGGCATGTCCTTAGCCCATGTGAGTCCTGTTCAGCGCACTGGAGCGTGTGTGGAGCTGCAGGGAGGAGAAATCGGAGCAGAGGTACCACAAGCTATTGCGGTGGGAACCTCCTGGGCTCGTTACACAGCATCCACAGCAGTATCACACATTCAGCATTCCGGCTCTTTCTGCACACGGAGCATTTCTGACAAATGAAGAGTATGTTAGCAGAGCTATTTTCAGTGGCATTTTACTATCCTGTCAGAAAAGTTCAAGCACTGTTTCTGCAAGGTTTTCTCGAGACTATAGTCTCAAAATAAGATCTCCTTGTTCATTACCAGAAATTTGGATTGGAGAGTTCCTCTGGGCTACCACAGGACCTTTTTAGTGTGTTGAAAAGCTAAATATAAGTGGACAAACACCAAAAGGGAAAACCTGAAAGACTGGCAACAAATATAATCTTAAAAATTAATCTGCTTGAAATATTGAGTATTTGATTTTATGCTCGACATGTTTCTGAGGAATTCTACCTTTTCTTACCATTGTGAAGCAATCAAGCTTGGTCACAATAAAAGCTGATGGATAAAAGTGATCTGAATTAGGGATCATTAAATAAGCTGGAAAAAAGGAAGGATATTCTTGATAGATGATGTTACAGAGACTCAGTTTGAGAAATTACAGATAGAAAAAAGACTGAGCAACTTCAGAAGTTCTTACAAGTATTTATATTTTCTCTCAAGTGTATACCAGACATACACCTTTTCACATTGAAAACTGTTTTTTCCACATTTCGTTCAATTTAACTTAAAAAGAAAGCAAGTGTAATTTCTAAAAGGTGTTTTGAAAATGAAGCCCCTTTAAGCTACTTTGAGATCAGAACCCCAGACTGTGGCCACTCTGGAAAATCTTGACCACCCAGCACCAGTTTTTGTTAACTTGCTGCTAATGGTCACACTAGGTGTGCAGCAACATGAGTCATGTCTGACATGCTTCTCAGAGGAATACCCACTCCCTTTAGGCACTTAGGTCCCCTTTCCAATGTGTGGAAAAAACAGGCCCCTAAGCTAGCCCACAGAATGTACAGGAGAGACAGTGTGCCTTGGATTCCCCTCCTCTTCTGTCTCCTACTGTTTTACACTATAAATCTATTTATACATGTATGAGTGTGTATGCAAAATGCTTATATGTACATATAAAATAAAAATTCTTGTCTTCTGATGTTTAAACGTTCTTAGTTCCCTCTGGGCTAAAGCACCCACCTCTGAAATGAGGGAACTAGAAAATTGGTGGGGTAAAACCCCTGATTTAAATGGATTTAAATGTGTAACTATCTGTAGGATTCGGTTACTGCTTTTTCATGAGCTTTTAAGGAGAATGAATGAAGACACCTACCTGAAGAAGAAAACTGTCAGTGCAATAGCTTCTTTTTATTTTCCATCTTGTTCTAAGAAGAAGCATAAATTACTCAAATGCCCCAAAGTGGTGTCAGTACACGACTGCCTACAGCATCCTTGCAATAAATGTTATTTTTTCTTATTTTGCTATTTCACTACCATTACTTGATGAAATATATTCTGAATTCTGTTGAAATGTCTATTTGACTTTTGATAATGTCAATTTCACAAATGAGTTTTTTATTGTATACATGCCAGTGGCATTGCACAAAGCTACCCTGGGCTGTGGCACAGAAGAGAATTTCTACTAGAACAAATGGAATATCTGAAGTGGACTCTGGACAGATCCTAAGACAGTTCAGTTCTGTGATAAAACTTAGGACAGATCAATCTGCCATGCGTAAAGCCAAACATCATTCTGTGTTAGCTGCCCTAAGAATGAGAAAAAAAAACAACAATAGCAAACAATTTAGATACAAAACGAAATTATCAGCTATGCTCCTGGGACAACCCCAAAAAATTGTTCATACCTAATAAAATTTTGGACCTCTGTATTAGCTATCTATGAGAAGATAAACCCTCATACTTCCCTTTCAATTCCACGAGGTTACAATATAAATAACATCATTACGAGAAGTTGCAGGAATAAGTTTGAATGCTTTTCTGTACCACTCTGGTTTTCACCCTTCATTCTCTGTTTCAGCAGTGTATTTCCTGAATAGTTCCACCAGTAATAACAGTGCCTCTATATTTCACTATGTAAATATGTATTTGAAGACTTTAAAACACAGACTGATCTGGTAATTAAAAAGCTGAAAATACATTACTGTTAAATTTAGAATTGGCACCTAACTTGAAAATTAACACCACATCTATTATAAGCAAAAAAGCAATCAAATTTTGTCCAAGATAACAATTAAAACACAATCTCTTATATTTACTGGCCAAATTTCTTTCTAAATAAATCAATCAGGCTAACTATATGGACTTTGCTTTTTCATTATTCTATCCTGCAAATTCACAGCCCAACCATCAATTTGGGCAAAAAAGAATACAATTATACTGTTAGTAAAGAACTCAGTATCTGCAAGGATTTATAGTAATAAAATCAACATAGCGAACATGTAACATTTATAAGCAATCTGGTAAATATTTTATTGGGGTTTTCCTCAAGAATATTTTTTAATTAGGAAACCAAACTTCAATCAGAAAAAGTTACAGCTGTTTCTCGCACATCTAACATTTCTGTAACAGTGAAACATTCTAGAGCACAAGATTTCTACCATTTTCATCACTGCATGCATTGAAATATTGCTAATTTATTCAGATGCTTTCATGCATAATTACTGGAAACACAAATCTGTTATTCCGCTAGTCTGTCATCAGATAGGAAATGCTATCTGGTGAATACTTTGAAAAATATAAGTAATTGAAAATATTAAATTATTAACTGCACCACAAAAATGCTGGCTAAAGTACTAGTTTAATTTTCTTAATAGTTTGCTTTTTCTATTTAGGCTAACATTGGGAATGCAAAGCCTGATTTCGAGCTTTGCCTACGCAACAGATGACTTCTGGCACAGCAAGGTTTTCCATGGATGTGACAACACATAAATTGTAACACAGTTGAGAAAGTTAAAGTCCTTTTTAAGGACATCCTTATACTGCAAACCCATATTCTTCCTTCTATAGTCTTGGTGGTTTTTTTTTCAATGTGGGAGAGAAGTGCTGTTAGGTTTATTGTGTTGGTACAAAGCACCACTTTTCTGCTACTGCTGTATTGACTTAGGAAGCTAACAGAGTACACTTACTTCTGTATCACCAAAGGACCCTCAGCTCCCACGTGGTTTGTCTCTTTTCTGAGTGAAGTATCTGATAAATGCTGCACTCCCCAAATGTTCTGCTTACTCTCTTCTCTGTTTTTGTATTGGGCTTTTATTGTTTGATTTCAAGCCAAGATCTTTGCTCTTAGTAAGCAGCATATTTGCAGAAAAAAAAAGGACCATTAAGTTATGGGCCTGATCTGGTCATTATTAAATCAACAGGCACTGAATTAAATTCAATCTTCTATTATATTCCACAAGAAACTCACAGTGGAAACACCTGCAATGCAAATATCACAAGATGGGATGCCACTTAACAAAATGTTAACAAAGTGTTTCTATTTATAGCAACAGGAAGAATTTAGAGCTGTACCTATAAAAATGACCAGAACATAATGGACAAATTCAATCAGGAATTGTTCCTATCCATAGCACTGTGACTCCCAGTGCTGACCCATTAAGAGATACCTCTGTTTCCTTTACAAGCTTCTCCCTTCCACTTTCTCTCATAGAATATAAATGTCATTTGGAAGCTTGAAACAAAAACATTTTTCTTACCAAATGCTACTTTCCTTCATCATATGCTGAGAATGAATGGTTCTTCTTGAACATTCAGCTGCTAAAGAGAAAGAAAAAGTGCATATCAAATTTTCATTCTGTCCACTTTGACAAAGGCTCTTTTCCACGTTAAGGCTTAAAGAGAAATAGAGATGCTAAACCTCAAAATATTGGTGCATTCAGACTGATTTCTCTACCTGTGCAGATTCATGATACTCTTTTTACTGGATTTCTTGAGAAAATGAGGCAAAAAAGAAATTATGCAGATGCAGAAAGACTGGAGTATACCACAGGGAAAATGCTTGAAGAATAATGAGAGTTGGGATCCTAGTGCAGTCATATTTTGAATAATTTGCCAAGCCTGTTTTCAGTGACATCTCAGTCAACAACAGAATATGGGTCTGAACAGACTGCTCCACTTGCTGCCATGTCACTGGGGACTGTCATCAGTGCTTAAAAGGTAAAACTACCCTGAATGAAAAGATTTAAAGCAGTTGTTGCAAAACTTGCAAACCACTTTTTGGATGTCAAAACTATTGGCAATATTACAGCTTGGTGAAATAAAAATTATCTAATGAAATAAAAATGATCTAATATAAAGCTACCTTGGTTAAAGGAGGATTTGGGGAATTTTCTTACCTGGCAACAACACTTATCCAAAATGTTTTATGAAAATATATTAAAACTATGTCAATTCTTTGTGCTATTCCAAAACTAGCTTTAAGAAAGCAGCTAAACCTTGGAAAAATTTTCCTTTCTGCTTCTGAGCCGTGCAGGCTTTCATGAAGATTTGCCCACTACTTTAGTCTGGATGCTTTTCAGTGACAACTTTGGGAATTTATGTATACAAAACACATTTTAGAGGCATTTAGTACTGCAGGTGTTTTATTGAAGAATGAATGAATAAGCTGCTCTGGAAATAGTAGTCAATTGGAATCTCAGGTGTCAAAGCAGAGGAGGATTATAAAATGTGCTTCAGAAGAACCTTGAAACTAATGATATTTTAAATGTTTAGTTTTTAACCACGTTCTGATGTAGTATGGGAGCTACTTCTATGTGCCATCTGAGTACCACTGTTAATTATTTTGTGAAAGAAAAGCAGAACAAATTTCAAGCACTGTTTATGGAAGGGAATTTAAGATCAAATAATGCATTGTACAAAACACCAAAACATTCACTGTTGGTCACACACTGTAAGGGAATATCATCCAACACAACACTGACACATGCTAAATGTTACATTCTAATAAATACACATGTAAGCAAATGACAAAAATTATTTTAAAGTAGCTGTCACCAGATCTCGAATAAATTTCTATTACATCGACTAAGATACAAAAATAATAGTAATAATAATCTCTAGAATAATATGTGTAGTAACAGTAACAACAGTTACACTTGCCCACTATACAAATACTCTCTCCATTGGTGAGAGACTGCAATTAAAGTCGTTGCCTGTCCTTACACAGCTCTACAAACGCACGGCCGTTACATTAACACATCACGGATAATTGCTTTTACTGTAGTTACTTTAAAGTATCTGTTAACAAAACTCAGGAAATTGCCCAAGAAATGGCTTGGTTTGCACACATTTTATCTATTATATTACAGAGGCATCTTAAGCAAGGATGATGCTCTACCCCTCTTGGCACTGTACAGGTAAGTGTAGGTTGATAATCTCCAGAATAACCGATACAACAAAGCACACTGCTACTGTAGCTACTGTAAATTCTAGCTTCTTACATAAACTATCTGATGTATACCAATTATGAACAGTTTGCATAGTGGCAACAGTAATAGCTCTTCGCATGGGGGTTTTCACACTCTCCTTAAAATATGGGCAGCTAATATTCAGACGGGCAGTCTGCTTTGTAAGAATCCACAAACTCAATTCATATGCTGTTAACCAGATATTGCTCAAACATTTAAATTACAGCAGGAGAAATATGCTATCACTTAATTCACATTAATTGCAAAATATATTGATGTACAAAACATTGTACTTAATAGCCATTCTTTTTTTAAGGGTAAATGCACATAACTGCATAAAAAAATCACTGCTATTAAACAAATCCAGTTTAAAGCAACAGAAAACTAGCCTAAAGCAAGTTGTGCTACTTGCTTTGTCTGAAGTCGCAAGGAAATGAAAAATGCTTTTGAATAATACTGATGCCCAAAATAGATTATATTTCTTCTGATACTTTAAAGACTATTTTATATTTATGAGCTCTTACCAAATGTATACATCTATGAGAGGACTGTCACTTTTGAAAGCAAAAGGAATTACCCAGCAATTCATAAAATTTGAGAGATGCTCAAGAGCTTCAAGTAATAGAGACCATGGAAAAAGCTCCACAGATAAACTGATATATATCAAGTCACATCACACTTTTACAGCTGGTGTATTTTTTTTCAATTAAGAAACCATAAATAGATTAGAAAAAGTGCACTAATTATTGGCAACCACTGGAAGGTTCTTGCTAACCTTTCTGTATGTGGTCAGAGTTGCATCTAAAAGTAGGCATTCTGAAGGGTCTTTTTGCATGCTTTATCTATTTACAAGAAAATGCATTCCCGAGCAAGTAATAAGCAACATACCATAGTGAAGGACACCTGTTAAATGCATTAAGATAAATTTAAAATTCCATCAAGTTACTGGAAGTAGATCGCTAAAGAACTTCACAAGTACCGAGACCTTAAAAGGAAACAGCAATCTAATAAATGCTGTAGTGATGTACAACCCTAGAGCTTGCCGACTGCACAATTGAGCTGCGTTTAATTTAGTTCAGGACATATGTTCTTTTATAATAAGCAATTCTGTTCAGGTAAAATTTTCTTTAGCTTACCAACTCCACAATTTAATTTGACCTTTTTTTTTTAATTTGGTAGAGAAGACGTTATGAAAATTCTATTAGCTTGTGCCTTCCCAGGAAAGTGGACCCCAGCATCTGTCTTGACATTATGCAGGTGCTCTCAGAGAGCAATCCGAGGGGTTTGTGCCAAGTGAAACTGCTCTCGTAGTTTAATTCTCAGCATAATTAAGCTCAGTGTAATTCTCCTAGCATATATCACAAAACTGTCAAACATTTATGCCTCTAAGCTACACATTTGTATAAAATTTTATTCATATTACTACTGCAGGGCTATTACTTCAGAGACTATAGCGCTATTCACATTCTTAGATGTCCATATCTTTCTCATTGAACAGCAAACACAACAGTTCTTGTGAGACTGTTTATTGAATTTAACAGTTCAGACTGAGTTTAGATGGAGTTTAGATGCAGTTTGTATAAAAAATTCTGTCAAGTCACGTAAACTGCAATCAAAAATAACTACAAAACAGTAAGAGACTTACTGAGATCATAAATTTCCTAACATGTAAAACTATACAGTATTTGTGCATGCTTGCTATTTGATTTCCTTCTGAAGAGCTGTTAAAAGGAGTTTGTTTAGTTTTTAAAATCTCAAGGTAGTCTATGAAATGTAATCATCGCATCTCAATTCAGATATACAAGATCAGAACGGGCACGAGGGAACATAACATTATTTTCCCAAAAAGTTGAGGCAGCTTTTGTTGAATGGCATCTGCATCAGTAAATGTTTCATAAACTCTGGTGGCTTTGGATCATCAGAGAGAATAATTTTTTCTTTTGACATCTTGAAAAAAAAATTTCCCGCAAGTGCAGACAGGTAAGGAGGAAAATAAGTAGCAGCTTGTTTCCTTCATACAGCTGAACACCATGCTCAGCTGTCAAGTGTCTCAAAACAGAAATTAACTTGACATCACAGGGAGGCATACCCCCCTCAAGTTACAAGAATGTCTGAGAATTTTCAGGGGAGATGGAAGCAAGCACGAGGGTAAAGCATAAGTCTACTTTTCATGCATAGGTACTTTGCACTGCCCTGCATCTGGGGCATTTTGTCAGACATCCGAGTTGGAGCTGAGGTTTGTTAACCTGGGGTCTGCATTGATCTCGTATCTGTAGTGGTAGCCCTCCATGTGATCCCTACAGGCATCTCTGATGTTGTGCATCCACTTTTTGATTCCTTTTCGGTTCAAGTACAAAACTAGGAGGAATATGGCCCCAATGAGAGCCAAGACTATCCCCAGGAAGACGTACGAAGTCTGTAGCTGGGAAGGCAGATCTATGGGCACAGAGCAGTTCAGGTCTGAGCCGTTGATCTTCAGCAGGGCTTTGCCCAGCATCTTGTCGGGGGAGGCACAGGTCAGGGTTTCTTTGCCCTCCACCTGGTCGCTCTCCTTGAGCCAAGCCAGCAGGTCCTCGATGGCGCAGTCACAGACCCAGGCGTTGTGGCCCAGGACGATGTGCCGGAGCGCGGGCAGGCTGCGGAACTGGGCCAGGGTGCCGTTCCACAGCACACCCAGGGAGTTGTCGCTGAGGTTGAGGCTCTGCAGCTGGCCCAGCCCCTGGAAAGAGACATTTCGCAGGCCCACCAGGGAGTTGTTGCTGAGGTCCAGCTGCCGCAGGGCCGGCAGGGCAGTGAACATGCCGGCGGGCAGCAGCACCAGCCCGTTGTCGGCCAGCTCCAGGCGGCTGAGGTTGCGCAGGGTCCCGGACTGCAACAGGGCGGCCAGGCTGAGCAGGACGCCGTGGTCGCGCAGGGCCCCGCGGAGGGCCAGCTCCTCCAGTGGGCTGCCGCCCTCCCCGAAGGCCTGCGGGCTGAAGGAGGCCAGCGCGTTGCCGCTGAGGTCCAGCTGCCGCAGGGCGGGCAGGGCGAGGGCGCCGGCAGCCACGGTCCGCAGGTGGTTGCCACTGAGGTTGAGGGAAGCGAGGTCGGGCAGGCGCTGGGCGGGGAAGGCGCCGGCGGGCAGGTGGGTCAGGGGGTTGCCGGTGATGAAGAGGCTGCGCACGTAGGGCGGCAGGTCGGGGGGCACCGCCGTCAGGTTCCTGTTCACGCACTTCACCGTCTTGGCCGGCTCCGAGCACTCGCAGAGGGCCGGGCAGCCGCCGGGCTGAGCCGAGCCGCAGCCCAGCAGGACGGGCAGCAGCAGCCCCAGGCAGAGCACGCCGCGCCCCGGCATCGCGCCCGGCCCGGCCCCGCACGCAACTTTTCCCTCCGGGCGCCTCCGGCTCCGGGCGGCGCGGCGAGGCGGGGGCCGGCTCCGGGCAGCCCTTTCTTCGGGGGCAGGCGCTTCCCCTCGGGGGCTGGATCCGCTCCGCTTCCCGCAGCGAGACCTGCGGCAGGGGAGGAAAGGGACACGGCAGCGGCGGGGCGGCGCGGCTCCTCTCGCCCGCGCCCACCCACCCTCCC